>JAHUYU010000873.1:0-17872 GCA_030439765.1 Tripidium arundinaceum | reverse complement strand
AAAGAGGTGGACGAGGCGCTCGACTGCTGCGACATCAATGATGGCGCCGACATGGGCGATGCCGATGTTGGGCTTGGGTGCACGTCCAGGAGGTGGACCAGGAAGATACCATACGTGCTTGTGCCAACACTCGCCGGCACCCGCGCTATGCGCTGCATGGTGGCGAGGTTGGGTAGCGCCAGGTCCGCGTGGGCCTCCTCACTACTACAGAAAAGATTTTTCGAGGCGATGGTCTTTAATTTTCCGAGGCGGGCGGGCTGGACAGCCGTCTCCGTTAATCGGTGGCAGGGCTGTCGGCCGAGCGACCGCCTCGGTTAATCATTAACGGAGGCAGGCCACATTAGGCGTCCGCCTCCGTTAATGCTAGATTAACGAAGGCGGTTACCGCCTAGATTAACGGAGGCGGTTGACTTAATCCAACCACCTTCGTTAGTCTATTAACCGAGGTGATCACCATAACGCAACCGCCTCGGTTAATCTGGCATTAACCGAGACGGTCACCTTATACCGCCCGCCTCGGTTAATCTATTAACGGAGGCGGTTGTTGTAAGGAAACCGCCTCCGTAAACTGGTGATTAACGGAGATGGTCGTCCTTAAAATGCCTGCCTCTGTTAATCTGTGGCTATAAATGCAGCGGCCAGCCGCCCCCACCTTCTTCCTCATGGCTTCTCCTCCATTTTTTATGGGATTTGAACTCTAAAACCCTAAAAATTGACCATTAATTAGGGGGATGCAAATCTAGGTGGTCTGAGGAAGATAGAGTGCTCAAATATAAAAATAAAATCAAAAGAGAGACACTCTAGCACTTCACGAGCACGTTGAATAGCTTTTAGTGACTTTTGGTGTCGGAAGTCCCGACGTAAGTCGGAACTCCCGACTGTCGGAAGTCCCGACGTAAGTCGGAACTCCCGACTGTCGGAAGTCATGACTCACACCGGAAGTGATGACACCCAGTCACTTAGCCTGCGCGGTGACTGTGGCCGTCGGAAGTCCCGACGGTCAGGAGTCCCGACCCAAGTCGGGAGTCATGACGCCTGGCCATCTGGTTGGTTTGCTGCCTGCGTGCGTCGGAAGTGATGACATACGTCGGAAGTCCCGACCATCCGAAGTGATGACATACGTCGGAAGTCCCGACCGTCGGAAGTGATGACGTACGTCGGAAGTCCTGACTGTGACCTTCTCACATTGACTTTGACCTTGTGTGAACAGTGTTTGCTATATAGGTCGGAAGTCCCAACGTAGATCTGAACGGTTAGATTTTGCCTATGAGTATAAATATCCCTCTCCTCAATTCTAACCGTTACCCACTCATTCTCCACGACCAACACTCAGTCCAAAGTGCCTCCTTGCTCCCAAAAGCCCCTCTCTTCTCTCCTCTTTGCTCCTAGATTCAAATCTTGCAAGAGATTGAGTTAAGAGAAGGGATTTGGTGAGAGTAACATTGATTCAAAGCTTGAGCACTTGATTTCTTCATCAAGCCGGTTGGATTTGCATTTGTTACTCTTGGGGCTTTGCCCCTAGCCGGCTTGGCATCGCCCAAGAGCTCCCGATCTGTGGGAGAACCTTGGGAAGTTTGTATTACCCTTAATTTTCTAGTGAAGAACTCAAGTTTACCTTTGTGGTTGCTTGAGAGAGGCAAGGAGGTGAAAGAGACTCCGACCTTAGTGGTCACCTCAACAACGAGGACGTAGACAAGCCTTAGTGGTGAGTTGAACCTCGGGATAAATCCTTGTGTCTCATGTGCTCATTGTTGTTGTGATTACTTGAGATTACTTGTTCTTTGTTGTCTCTCTCTCTCTCTATACCTCAAACTATTTCTTAGGTTTTGGTCCCGATCTACGATTTGGAGGTTTTTCGACACCAAGGAAGTGACCAAACATCTTCATCTTACCACTAGGAAGTGGGGTTGTAAGTTATTGGATTCACAAAGTTCATTTTAGCACTTGTAGTTCATTCCCTGTAGGCGTCGGGACTTCTGGTAGTTTGCACCGGAAGTTCTGACAACATCGGGAGTTCTGACGCAAACTGTCAGGACTTCCGACAGTTGCTGACAAGTGACTTTGAGTTTTGTGTAGAAATTTTTAAATACGCCTATTCACCCCCCTTTAGGCTTATCAGGGATCCTTACACATGGCGTTGCTGGCGATAGTGCTGATTACATCACGATGGATGATTTACTCCAAAACATGGCCGATGGCGGCAGCAGGGACGATGGGGATGGTGAGCCGGCTGCTGTGATGGCGCTTGAAGATGTGGAGCTTTTTGAGGGAATAGCTAACCGCCTCGACCATGACGATGTTCTGTTTGTTAGCCCAAGGTGGCTGGAGAATTTTAGGGAGATGAAGCAGGCTGCAATTGATCCGCTCTATAAGGACTATCCAAAGCAGTGGATGGTGCTGCGTTTTACCTCCAGATGCTGATGCTGAAGGCTCATTTTGGTTGGTCCGACACTAGCTTCAACGAGCTGTTACGTATCCTTGGTTCCGTGCTCCCAAAGATAACAAGGTGCCCACCAATACCTACCGGGCGAAGAAGCTGATCCGGCCAGTGGCGCTGAATCTTAAAAAAGTTTGACACCTGCCCTAACCACTGTATCCTGTATCGGGGCCAATATGAGAGCTTGGAGAGCTGTCTGCACTGCAGCGCGAGTCGATACAAGAGGAATACCGGTTGTCGTGCGGATGTGAACAACGAGGGAGCCTCGGGTGGGCCGAAGAAGAAGGCGGCCAAGAAGAGTAGTGCGAAGCAGATCTCATCTCATGAGGAGGAGGAAGAAGTGGGTTACACTCAAAGGAGAAGTCCTGCCCTGTCGATGTGGTACCTGCCCGTGATCGATCGTCTGCATTGTATATTCGAGAACCCCAAGGATCCTAGCTGATGTCCTGGCATGCATCTGGTGATCGCACGAAGGATGATGGCAACACTACTATAGTAACTTTAATGGAGGCGGACATTTTGGATTAATGGAGACGGGCATTGCAACTGCCTCCAACGAAAGGTCGCCGTTAATGGTGACCTTACGGAGGCGGTTGCTTTGCCCACCTCAATTAATTAATTAACGGAGGCAGGCACCTTAAGGCAACCGCCTCGGTTAATATCTGTTAATGGAGGCAGTCGCCCTAACTCGCCCGCCTCCGTTAATCCATTAACCGAGGTGGTTGCTGTCGTTAATGTATTAACAGAGGCAGCTAGTTATTACTTGCCCGCCTTCGTTAATGATTTTCCAATTAAAAAAATAGTTTCCTGCCATTTGATTTGAATTTGAATTTTAACTCTGTTTTCGCAAATTAAACACAGACAAAGCAAAAAGTACGCATACAGAGCATTAACATATGTCACATATGTCAAATCATTCAAGTTATCACATATCACTTCCGACGGTCGGGACTTCCGACGTATGTCATCACTTCGGATGGTCGGGACTTCCGACGTATGTCATCACTTCCGACGCACGCAGGCAGCAAACCAACCAGATGGCCAGGCGTCATGACTCCCGACTTGGGTCGGGACTCCTGACCGTCGGGACTTCCGACGGCCACAGTCACCGCGCAGGCTAAGTGACTGGGTGTCATCACTTCCGGTGTGAGTCATGACTTCCGACAGTCGGGAGTTCCGACTTACGTCGGGACTTCCGACAGTCGGGAGTTCCGACTTACGTCGGGACTTCCGACACCAAAAGTCACTAAAAGCTATTCAACGTGCTCGTGAAGTGCTAGAGTGTCTCTCTTTTGATTTTATTTTTATATTTGAGCACTCTATCTTCCTCAGACCACCTAGATTTGCATCCCCCTTTATAGTGCGGCATAGCCTAAACTCAAAATCAAATATCAAAGAATTTAAACACTTTTGAGTCCATCACCGCGTTGTTTTATAACTCAGGCTCCACCATCTCATATATTATCCTCATTCTTATTTTACCTGCTTGTCATCTCGATAAATCTCATTAGTCCTCTAATCATGTGGTCATTATCACCAAAACCCACAATTAGGGCTTGATTGCACTTACACCATGCCCGCCGGCTGCTGATGATGATGAGGGCTCTCCTTCATGGTCTGCAGTCACCACCATCGATGTCGACGAGTTTCCTCTAGATGCAGCGGCACTTGCATCTACTTTTTCACCGTGAAAAATCCAGACCATGTATTCCGGAATGAAACCAAACCTGATCAAGTCAGATTGCATCACGCCGTCTTTATAGGCTTTCTTGTTCTTACAGTGAGAACACAGACATATGGTTGTCGACCACTTCAATGAGGAGAGCGAGTTAGCGCGTGAAGAGAAGTTCGAGAACATTAGAAACTGAAGCACCTAGCTACGCGTCCCGAATTACAAGTTGCCGGACATCTTTGGATTAGGGAAACTAAAGTAGCGGAGATCTTAATTAGTTTCACATGTAAAGATATGACATGCATGTAACTTGAATGTTGGTTCGTGCTACGATAAGTGATATGTGATAACTTGAATGATTTGACATATGTGACATATGTTAATGCTCTGTATGCGTACTTTTTGCTTTGTCTGTGTTTAATTTGCGAAAACAGAGTTAAAATTCAAATTCAAATCAAATGGCAGGAAACTATTTTTTTAATTGGAAAATCATTAACGAAGGCGGGCAAGTAATAACTAGCTGCCTCTGTTAATACATTAACGACAGCAACCACCTCGGTTAATGGATTAACGGAGGCGGGCGAGTTAGGGCGACTGCCTCCATTAACAGATATTAACCGAGGCGGTTGCCTTAAGGTGCCTGCCTCCGTTAATTAATTAATTGAGGTGGGCAAAGCAACCGCCTCCGTAAGGTCACCATTAACGGCGACCTTTCGTTGGAGGCAGTTGCAATGCCCGTCTCCATTAATCCAAAATGTCCGCCTCCATTAAAGTTACTATAGTAGTGTTGCCATCATCCTTCGTGCGATCACCAGATGCATGCCAGGACATCAGCTAGGATCCTTGGGGTTCTCGAATATACAATGCAGACGATCGATCACGGGCAGGTACCACATCGACAGGGCAGGACTTCTCCTTTGAGTGTAACCCACTTCTTCCTCCTCCTCATGAGATGAGATCTGCTTCGCACTACTCTTCTTGGCCGCCTTCTTCTTCGGCCCACCCGAGGCTCCCTCGTTGTTCACATCCGCACGACAACCGGTATTCCTCTTGTATCGACTCGCGCTGCAGTGCAGACAGCTCTCCAAGCTCTCATATTGGCCCCGATACAGGATACAGTGGTTAGGGCAGGTGTCAAACTTTTTTAAGATTCAGCGCCACTGGCCGGATCAGCTTCTTCGCCCGGTAGGTATTGGTGGGCACCTTGTTATCTTTGGGAGCACGGAACCAAGGATACGTAACAGCTCGTTGAAGCTAGTGTCGGACCAACCAAAATGAGCCTTCAGCATCAGCATCTGGAGGTAAAACGCAGCACCATCCACTGCTTTGGATAGTCCTTATAGAGCGGATCAATTGCAGCCTGCTTCATCTCCCTAAAATTCTCCAGCCACCTTGGGCTAACAAACAGAACATCGTCATGGTCGAGGCGGTTAGCTATTCCCTCAAAAAGCTCCACATCTTCAAGCGCCATCACAGCAGCCGGCTCACCATCCCCATCGTCCCTGCTGCCGCCATCGGCCATGTTTTGGAGTAAATCATCCATCGTGATGTAATCAGCACTATCGCCAGCAACGCCATGTGTAAGGATCCCTGATAAGCCTAAAGGGGGGTGAATAGGCGTATTTAAAAATTTCTACACAAAACTCAAAGTCACTTGTCAGCAACTGTCGGAAGTCCTGACAGTTTGCGTCAGAACTCCCGATGTTGTCAGAACTTCCGGTGCAAACTACCAGAAGTCCCGACGCCTACAGGGAATGAACTACAAGTGCTAAAATGAACTTTGTGAATCCAATAACTTACAACCCCACTTCCTAGTGGTAAGATGAAGATGTTTGGTCACTTCCTTGGTGTCGAAAAACCTCCAAATCGTAGATCGGGACCAAAACCTAAGAAATAGTTTGAGGTATAGAGAGAGAGAGAGACAACAAAGAACAAGTAATCTCAAGTAATCACAACAACAATGAGCACATGAGACACAAGGATTTATCCCGAGGTTCAACTCACCACTAAGGCTTGTCTACGTCCTCGTTGTTGAGGTGACCACTAAGGTCGGAGTCTCTTTCACCTCCTTGCCTCTCTCAAGCAACCACAAAGGTAAACTTGAGTTCTTCACTAGAAAATTAAGGGTAATACAAACTTCCCAAGGTTCTCCCACAGATCGGGAGCTCTTGGGCGATGCCAAGCCGGCTAGGGGCAAAGCCCCAAGAGTAACAAATGCAAATCCAACCGGCTTGATGAAGAAATCAAGTGCTCAAGCTTTGAATCAATGTTACTCTCACCAAATCCCTTCTCTTAACTCAATCTCTTGCAAGATTTGAATCTAGGAGCAAAGAGGAGAGAAGAGAGGGGCTTTTGGGAGCAAGGAGGCACTTTGGACTGAGTGTTGGTCGTGGAGAATGAGTGGGTAACGGTTAGAATTGAGGAGAGGGATATTTATACTCATAGGCAAAATCTAACCGTTCAGATCTACGTTGGGACTTCCGACCTATATAGCAAACACTGTTCACACAAGGTCAAAGTCAATGTGAGAAGGTCACAGTCAGGACTTCCGACGTACGTCATCACTTCCGACGGTCGGGACTTCCGACGTATGTCATCACTTCGGATGGTCGGGACTTCCGACGTATGTCATCACTTCCGACGCACGCAGGCAGCAAACCAACCAGATGGCCAGGCGTCATGACTCCCGACTTGGGTCGGGACTCCTGACCGTCGGGACTTCCGACGGCCACAGTCACCGCGCAGGCTAAGTGACTGGGTGTCATCACTTCCGGTGTGAGTCATGACTTCCGACAGTCGGGAGTTCCGACTTACGTCGGGACTTCCGACAGTCGGGAGTTCCGACTTACGTCGGGACTTCCGACACCAAAAGTCACTAAAAGCTATTCAACGTGCTCGTGAAGTGCTAGAGTGTCTCTCTTTTGATTTTATTTTTATATTTGAGCACTCTATCTTCCTCAGACCACCTAGATTTGCATCCCCCTTTATAGTGCGGCATAGCCTAAACTCAAAATCAAATATCAAAGAATTTAAACACTTTTGAGTCCATCCCCGCAAAAAAAAGATTGGATATATTGTGGACTTCCTGATTTCAATAGATTGGATATATTCTAAACTTAGATATTCGTGGACATAATAAAGTCCAAACAAAACATGGATTCTTGGATATCCTACATGCAGAATCCCAACATCCATAGATCATCGTCGTTAAACTCCCCGGGCTGGGCGTCGTGTGGCCGGAGCGATGCTTCTGAGCTTGACAGATCGTCGATGAGCTCCTCCTCTGTGTAGTGGAAAAGCAGCTCGTTATGGACGAGCTGCTGCCTCTCGAGGATGCCAAAGAGGTGGACGAGGCGCTCGACTGCTGCGACATCAATGATGGCGCCGACATGGGCGATGCCGATGTTGGGCTTGGGTGCACGTCCAGGAGGTGGACCAGGAAGATACCATACGTGCTTGTGCCAACACTCGCCGGCACCCGCGCTATGCGCTGCATGGTGGCGAGGTTGGGTAGCGCCAGGTCCGCGTGGGCCTCCTCACTACTACAGAAAAGATTTTTCGAGGCGATGGTCTTTAATTTTCCGAGGCGGGCGGGCTGGACAGCCGTCTCCGTTAATCGGTGGCAGGGCTGTCGGCCGAGCGACCGCCTCGGTTAATCATTAACGGAGGCAGGCCACATTAGGCGTCCGCCTCCGTTAATGCTAGATTAACGAAGGCGGTTACCGCCTAGATTAACGGAGGCGGTTGACTTAATCCAACCACCTTCGTTAGTCTATTAACCGAGGTGATCACCATAACGCAACCGCCTCGGTTAATCTGGCATTAACCGAGACGGTCACCTTATACCGCCCGCCTCGGTTAATCTATTAACGGAGGCGGTTGTTGTAAGGAAACCGCCTCCGTAAACTGGTGATTAACGGAGATGGTCGTCCTTAAAATGCCTGCCTCTGTTAATCTGTGGCTATAAATGCAGCGGCCAGCCGCCCCCACCTTCTTCCTCATGGCTTCTCCTCCATTTTTTATGGGATTTGAACTCTAAAACCCTAAAAATTGACCATTAATTAGGGGGATGCAAATCTAGGTGGTCTGAGGAAGATAGAGTGCTCAAATATAAAAATAAAATCAAAAGAGAGACACTCTAGCACTTCACGAGCACGTTGAATAGCTTTTAGTGACTTTTGGTGTCGGAAGTCCCGACGTAAGTCGGAACTCCCGACTGTCGGAAGTCCCGACGTAAGTCGGAACTCCCGACTGTCGGAAGTCATGACTCACACCGGAAGTGATGACACCCAGTCACTTAGCCTGCGCGGTGACTGTGGCCGTCGGAAGTCCCGACGGTCAGGAGTCCCGACCCAAGTCGGGAGTCATGACGCCTGGCCATCTGGTTGGTTTGCTGCCTGCGTGCGTCGGAAGTGATGACATACGTCGGAAGTCCCGACCATCCGAAGTGATGACATACGTCGGAAGTCCCGACCGTCGGAAGTGATGACGTACGTCGGAAGTCCTGACTGTGACCTTCTCACATTGACTTTGACCTTGTGTGAACAGTGTTTGCTATATAGGTCGGAAGTCCCAACGTAGATCTGAACGGTTAGATTTTGCCTATGAGTATAAATATCCCTCTCCTCAATTCTAACCGTTACCCACTCATTCTCCACGACCAACACTCAGTCCAAAGTGCCTCCTTGCTCCCAAAAGCCCCTCTCTTCTCTCCTCTTTGCTCCTAGATTCAAATCTTGCAAGAGATTGAGTTAAGAGAAGGGATTTGGTGAGAGTAACATTGATTCAAAGCTTGAGCACTTGATTTCTTCATCAAGCCGGTTGGATTTGCATTTGTTACTCTTGGGGCTTTGCCCCTAGCCGGCTTGGCATCGCCCAAGAGCTCCCGATCTGTGGGAGAACCTTGGGAAGTTTGTATTACCCTTAATTTTCTAGTGAAGAACTCAAGTTTACCTTTGTGGTTGCTTGAGAGAGGCAAGGAGGTGAAAGAGACTCCGACCTTAGTGGTCACCTCAACAACGAGGACGTAGACAAGCCTTAGTGGTGAGTTGAACCTCGGGATAAATCCTTGTGTCTCATGTGCTCATTGTTGTTGTGATTACTTGAGATTACTTGTTCTTTGTTGTCTCTCTCTCTCTCTATACCTCAAACTATTTCTTAGGTTTTGGTCCCGATCTACGATTTGGAGGTTTTTCGACACCAAGGAAGTGACCAAACATCTTCATCTTACCACTAGGAAGTGGGGTTGTAAGTTATTGGATTCACAAAGTTCATTTTAGCACTTGTAGTTCATTCCCTGTAGGCGTCGGGACTTCTGGTAGTTTGCACCGGAAGTTCTGACAACATCGGGAGTTCTGACGCAAACTGTCAGGACTTCCGACAGTTGCTGACAAGTGACTTTGAGTTTTGTGTAGAAATTTTTAAATACGCCTATTCACCCCCCTTTAGGCTTATCAGGGATCCTTACACATGGCGTTGCTGGCGATAGTGCTGATTACATCACGATGGATGATTTACTCCAAAACATGGCCGATGGCGGCAGCAGGGACGATGGGGATGGTGAGCCGGCTGCTGTGATGGCGCTTGAAGATGTGGAGCTTTTTGAGGGAATAGCTAACCGCCTCGACCATGACGATGTTCTGTTTGTTAGCCCAAGGTGGCTGGAGAATTTTAGGGAGATGAAGCAGGCTGCAATTGATCCGCTCTATAAGGACTATCCAAAGCAGTGGATGGTGCTGCGTTTTACCTCCAGATGCTGATGCTGAAGGCTCATTTTGGTTGGTCCGACACTAGCTTCAACGAGCTGTTACGTATCCTTGGTTCCGTGCTCCCAAAGATAACAAGGTGCCCACCAATACCTACCGGGCGAAGAAGCTGATCCGGCCAGTGGCGCTGAATCTTAAAAAAGTTTGACACCTGCCCTAACCACTGTATCCTGTATCGGGGCCAATATGAGAGCTTGGAGAGCTGTCTGCACTGCAGCGCGAGTCGATACAAGAGGAATACCGGTTGTCGTGCGGATGTGAACAACGAGGGAGCCTCGGGTGGGCCGAAGAAGAAGGCGGCCAAGAAGAGTAGTGCGAAGCAGATCTCATCTCATGAGGAGGAGGAAGAAGTGGGTTACACTCAAAGGAGAAGTCCTGCCCTGTCGATGTGGTACCTGCCCGTGATCGATCGTCTGCATTGTATATTCGAGAACCCCAAGGATCCTAGCTGATGTCCTGGCATGCATCTGGTGATCGCACGAAGGATGATGGCAACACTACTATAGTAACTTTAATGGAGGCGGACATTTTGGATTAATGGAGACGGGCATTGCAACTGCCTCCAACGAAAGGTCGCCGTTAATGGTGACCTTACGGAGGCGGTTGCTTTGCCCACCTCAATTAATTAATTAACGGAGGCAGGCACCTTAAGGCAACCGCCTCGGTTAATATCTGTTAATGGAGGCAGTCGCCCTAACTCGCCCGCCTCCGTTAATCCATTAACCGAGGTGGTTGCTGTCGTTAATGTATTAACAGAGGCAGCTAGTTATTACTTGCCCGCCTTCGTTAATGATTTTCCAATTAAAAAAATAGTTTCCTGCCATTTGATTTGAATTTGAATTTTAACTCTGTTTTCGCAAATTAAACACAGACAAAGCAAAAAGTACGCATACAGAGCATTAACATATGTCACATATGTCAAATCATTCAAGTTATCACATATCACTTATCGTAGCACGAACCAACATTCAAGTTACATGCATGTCATATCTTTACATGTGAAACTAATTAAGATCTCCGCTACTTTAGTTTCCCTAATCCAAAGATGTCCGGCAACTTGTAATTCGGGACGCGTAGCTAGGTGCTTCAGTTTCTAATGTTCTCGAACTTCTCTTCACGCGCTAACTCGCTCTCCTCATTGAAGAACAGTCACCCAACATGCACGCAGCAATCCGTGATAAATTTACATATGTTCGCTACTGTTTGAGTGAAGTTCTTCTGGGCGACCTTTTCCTTTTGCTACCAATCTTGTGATTTCTTGAGCTGTCGCCAGCTGTGGCTGGATTTGCCGCATGGTCTGAGGTACTCGCAAACGTAGTATCCACAAAATACTGTTCCAGGAGGTTGTTTGGCACACTGCACGATACATAATACACAATCATTAGAACATATAGAGAGCATGCACGTTGAATAGCTTTTAGTGACTTTTGGTGTCGGAAGTCCCGACGTAAGTCGGAACTCCCGACTGTCGGAAGTCCCGACGTAAGTCGGAACTCCCGACTGTCGGAAGTCATGACTCACACCGGAAGTGATGACACCCAGTCACTTAGCCTGCGCGGTGACTGTGGCCGTCGGAAGTCCCGACGGTCAGGAGTCCCCGACCCAAGTCGGGAGTCATGACGCCTGGCCATCTGGTTGGTTTGCTGCCTGCGTGCGTCGGAAGTGATGACATACGTCGGAAGTCCCGACCATCCGAAGTGATGACATACGTCGGAAGTCCCGACCGTCGGAAGTGATGACGTACGTCGGAAGTCCTGACTGTGACCTTCTCACATTGACTTTGACCTTGTGTGAACAGTGTTTGCTATATAGGTCGGAAGTCCCAACGTAGATCTGAACGGTTAGATTTTGCCTATGAGTATAAATATCCCTCTCCTCAATTCTAACCGTTACCCACTCATTCTCCACGACCAACACTCAGTCCAAAGTGCCTCCTTGCTCCCAAAAGCCCCTCTCTTCTCTCCTCTTTGCTCCTAGATTCAAATCTTGCAAGAGATTGAGTTAAGAGAAGGGATTTGGTGAGAGTAACATTGATTCAAAGCTTGAGCACTTGATTTCTTCATCAAGCCGGTTGGATTTGCATTTGTTACTCTTGGGGCTTTGCCCCTAGCCGGCTTGGCATCGCCCAAGAGCTCCCGATCTGTGGGAGAACCTTGGGAAGTATGTATCAAAAGTCGTATGTGCTATTATATCGTGCATGCTCTCTATATGTTCTAATGATTGTGTATTATGTATCGTGCAGTGTGCCAAACAACCTCCTGGAACAGTATTTTGTGGATACTACGTTTGCGAGTACCTCAGACCATGCGGCAAATCCAGCCACAGCTGGCGACAGCTCAAGAAATCACAAGATTGGTAGCAAAAGGAAAAGGTCGCCCAGAAGAACTTCACTCAAACAGTAGCGAACATATGTAAATTTATCACGGATTGCTGCGTGCATGTTGGGTGACTGTTCTTCAATGAGGAGAGCGAGTTAGCGCGTGAAGAGAAGTTCGAGAACATTAGAAACTGAAGCACCTAGCTACGCGTCCCGAATTACAAGTTGCCGGACATCTTTGGATTAGGGAAACTAAAGTAGCGGAGATCTTAATTAGTTTCACATGTAAAGATATGACATGCATGTAACTTGAATGTTGGTTCGTGCTACGATAAGTGATATGTGATAACTTGAATGATTTGACATATGTGACATATGTTAATGCTCTGTATGCGTACTTTTTGCTTTGTCTGTGTTTAATTTGCGAAAACAGAGTTAAAATTCAAATTCAAATCAAATGGCAGGAAACTATTTTTTTAATTGGAAAATCATTAACGAAGGCGGGCAAGTAATAACTAGCTGCCTCTGTTAATACATTAACGACAGCAACCACCTCGGTTAATGGATTAACGGAGGCGGGCGAGTTAGGGCGACTGCCTCCATTAACAGATATTAACCGAGGCGGTTGCCTTAAGGTGCCTGCCTCCGTTAATTAATTAATTGAGGTGGGCAAAGCAACCGCCTCCGTAAGGTCACCATTAACGGCGACCTTTCGTTGGAGGCAGTTGCAATGCCCGTCTCCATTAATCCAAAATGTCCGCCTCCATTAAAGTTACTATAGTAGTGTTGCCATCATCCTTCGTGCGATCACCAGATGCATGCCAGGACATCAGCTAGGATCCTTGGGGTTCTCGAATATACAATGCAGACGATCGATCACGGGCAGGTACCACATCGACAGGGCAGGACTTCTCCTTTGAGTGTAACCCACTTCTTCCTCCTCCTCATGAGATGAGATCTGCTTCGCACTACTCTTCTTGGCCGCCTTCTTCTTCGGCCCACCCGAGGCTCCCTCGTTGTTCACATCCGCACGACAACCGGTATTCCTCTTGTATCGACTCGCGCTGCAGTGCAGACAGCTCTCCAAGCTCTCATATTGGCCCCGATACAGGATACAGTGGTTAGGGCAGGTGTCAAACTTTTTTAAGATTCAGCGCCACTGGCCGGATCAGCTTCTTCGCCCGGTAGGTATTGGTGGGCACCTTGTTATCTTTGGGAGCACGGAACCAAGGATACGTAACAGCTCGTTGAAGCTAGTGTCGGACCAACCAAAATGAGCCTTCAGCATCAGCATCTGGAGGTAAAACGCAGCACCATCCACTGCTTTGGATAGTCCTTATAGAGCGGATCAATTGCAGCCTGCTTCATCTCCCTAAAATTCTCCAGCCACCTTGGGCTAACAAACAGAACATCGTCATGGTCGAGGCGGTTAGCTATTCCCTCAAAAAGCTCCACATCTTCAAGCGCCATCACAGCAGCCGGCTCACCATCCCCATCGTCCCTGCTGCCGCCATCGGCCATGTTTTGGAGTAAATCATCCATCGTGATGTAATCAGCACTATCGCCAGCAACGCCATGTGTAAGGATCCCTGATAAGCCTAAAGGGGGGTGAATAGGCGTATTTAAAAATTTCTACACAAAACTCAAAGTCACTTGTCAGCAACTGTCGGAAGTCCTGACAGTTTGCGTCAGAACTCCCGATGTTGTCAGAACTTCCGGTGCAAACTACCAGAAGTCCCGACGCCTACAGGGAATGAACTACAAGTGCTAAAATGAACTTTGTGAATCCAATAACTTACAACCCCACTTCCTAGTGGTAAGATGAAGATGTTTGGTCACTTCCTTGGTGTCGAAAAACCTCCAAATCGTAGATCGGGACCAAAACCTAAGAAATAGTTTGAGGTATAGAGAGAGAGAGAGACAACAAAGAACAAGTAATCTCAAGTAATCACAACAACAATGAGCACATGAGACACAAGGATTTATCCCGAGGTTCAACTCACCACTAAGGCTTGTCTACGTCCTCGTTGTTGAGGTGACCACTAAGGTCGGAGTCTCTTTCACCTCCTTGCCTCTCTCAAGCAACCACAAAGGTAAACTTGAGTTCTTCACTAGAAAATTAAGGGTAATACAAACTTCCCAAGGTTCTCCCACAGATCGGGAGCTCTTGGGCGATGCCAAGCCGGCTAGGGGCAAAGCCCCAAGAGTAACAAATGCAAATCCAACCGGCTTGATGAAGAAATCAAGTGCTCAAGCTTTGAATCAATGTTACTCTCACCAAATCCCTTCTCTTAACTCAATCTCTTGCAAGATTTGAATCTAGGAGCAAAGAGGAGAGAAGAGAGGGGCTTTTGGGAGCAAGGAGGCACTTTGGACTGAGTGTTGGTCGTGGAGAATGAGTGGGTAACGGTTAGAATTGAGGAGAGGGATATTTATACTCATAGGCAAAATCTAACCGTTCAGATCTACGTTGGGACTTCCGACCTATATAGCAAACACTGTTCACACAAGGTCAAAGTCAATGTGAGAAGGTCACAGTCAGGACTTCCGACGTACGTCATCACTTCCGACGGTCGGGACTTCCGACGTATGTCATCACTTCGGATGGTCGGGACTTCCGACGTATGTCATCACTTCCGACGCACGCAGGCAGCAAACCAACCAGATGGCCAGGCGTCATGACTCCCGACTTGGGTCGGGACTCCTGACCGTCGGGACTTCCGACGGCCACAGTCACCGCGCAGGCTAAGTGACTGGGTGTCATCACTTCCGGTGTGAGTCATGACTTCCGACAGTCGGGAGTTCCGACTTACGTCGGGACTTCCGACAGTCGGGAGTTCCGACTTACGTCGGGACTTCCGACACCAAAAGTCACTAAAAGCTATTCAACGTGCTCGTGAAGTGCTAGAGTGTCTCTCTTTTGATTTTATTTTTATATTTGAGCACTCTATCTTCCTCAGACCACCTAGATTTGCATCCCCCTTTATAGTGCGGCATAGCCTAAACTCAAAATCAAATATCAAAGAATTTAAACACTTTTGAGTCCATCACCGCGTTGTTTTATAACTCAGGCTCCACCATCTCATATATTATCCTCATTCTTATTTTACCTGCTTGTCATCTCGATAAATCTCATTAGTCCTCTAATCATGTGGTCATTATCACCAAAACCCACAATTAGGGCTTGATTGCACTTACACCATGCCCGCCGGCTGCTGATGATGATGAGGGCTCTCCTTCATGGTCTGCAGTCACCGCCATCGATGTCGACGAGTTTCCTCTAGATGCAGCGGCACTTGCATCTACTTTTTCACCGTGAAAAATCCAGACCATGTATTCCGGAATGAAACCAAACCTGATCAAGTCAGATTGCATCACGCCGTCTTTATAGGCTTTCTTGTTCTTACAGTGAGAACACAGACATATGGTTGTCGACCACTTCAAACTTTGACGATGCTTTTTCGCAGCGGCAACAAACTTTTTCACATGAACCAAGTAAGCCGGTTCTAGCCTCGATGTCCGATACATCCATTCTGACCTATCCATGCCAGCGAACCTTACACAAGCAGCGAAAAAGACATAAGCATAGCATATTACAAAGGAACAACAGCAGATCAAAGATCTAGATCTGGTTTCTCTCTCCTCCATCAAAAACTAGATCTAGATCTAGACCACCCAAATGTTAAAAAAGAGAGGAGAGTAAGGATTGGGGAGCGCGTAGCAACCGCCTACGTTGTCCTCCTTCAAGAAATTCAAGAGTAAAACTTCTCCCCCTAATTAATGGTCAATTTTTAGGGTTTTAGAGTTCAAATCCCATAAAAAATGGAGGAGAAGCCATGAGGAAGAAGGTGGGGGCGGCTGGCCGCTGCATTTATAGCCACAGATTAACAGAGGCAGGCATTTTAAGGACGACCATCTCCGTTAATCACCAGTTTACGGAGGCGGTTTCCTTACAACAACCGCCTCCGTTAATAGATTAACCGAGGCGGGCGGTATAAGGTGACCGTCTCGGTTAATGCCAGATTAACCGAGGCGGTTGCGTTATGGTGATCACCTCGGTTAATAGACTAACGAAGGTGGTTGGATTAAGTCAACCGCCTCCGTTAATCTAGGCGGTAACCGCCTTCGTTAATCTAGCATTAACGGAGGCGGACGCCTAATGTGGCCTGCCTCCGTTAATGATTAACCGAGGCGGTCGCTCGGCCGACAGCCCTGCCACCGATTAACGGAGACGGCTGTCCAGCCCGCCCGCCTCGGAAAATTAAAGACCATCGCCTCGAAAAATCTTTTCTGTAGTAGTGAGGAGGCCCACGCGGACCTGGCGCTACCCAACCTCGCCACCATGCAGCGCATAGCGCGGGTGCCGGCGAGTGTTGGCACAAGCACGTATGGTATCTTCCTGGTCCACCTCCTGGACGTGCACCCAAGCCCAACATCGGCATCGCCCATGTCGGCGCCATCATTGATGTCGCAGCAGTCGAGCGCCTCGTCCACCTCTTTGGCATCCTCGAGAGGCAGCAGCTCGTCCATAACGAGCTGCTTTTCCACTACACAGAGGAGGAGCTCATCGACGATCTGTCAAGCTCAGAAGCATCGCTCCGGCCACACGACGCCCAGCCCGGGGAGTTTAACGACGATGATCTATGGATGTTGGGATTCTGCATGTAGGATATCCAAGAATCCATGTTTTGTTTGGACTTTATTATGTCCACGAATATCTAAGTTTAGAATATATCCAATCTATTGAAATCAGGAAGTCCACAATATATCCAATCTTTTTTTTGCGGGGAGGATATATCCAATCTATTGAAGGTAAAATCCAACTCGACTCTCTTTTTTAACATTTGGGTGGTCTAGATCTAGATCTAGTTTTTGATGGAGGAGAGAGAAACCAGATCTAGATCTTTGATCTGCTGTTGTTCCTTTGTAATATGCTATGCTTATGTCTTTTTCGCTGCTTGTGTAAGGTTCGCTGGCATGGATAGGTCAGAATGGATGTATCGGACATCGAGGCTAGAACCGGCTTACTTGGTTCATGTGAAAAAGTTTGTTGCCGCTGCGAAAAAGCATCGTCAAAGTTTGAAGTGGTCGACAACCATATGTCTGTGTTCTCACTGTAAGAACAAGAAAGCCTATAAAGACGGCGTGATGCAATCTGACTTGATCAGGTTTGGTTTCATTCCGGAATACATGGTCTGGATTTTTCACGGTGAAAAAGTAGATGCAAGTGCCGCTGCATCTAGAGGAAACTCGTCGACATCGATGGCGGTGACTGCAGACCATGAAGGAGAGCCCTCATCATCATCAGCAGCCGGCGGGCATGGTGTAAGTGCAATCAAGCCCTAATTGTGGGTTTTGGTGATAATGACCACATGATTAGAGGACTAATGAGATTTATCGAGATGACAAGCAGGTAAAATAAGAATGAGGATAATATATGAGATGGTGGAGCCTGAGTTATAAAACAACGCGGTGATGGACTCAAAAGTGTTTAAATTCTTTGATATTTGATTTTGAGTTTAGGCTATGCCGCACTATAAAGGGGGATGCAAATCTAGGTGGTCTGAGGAAGATAGAGTGCTCAAATATAAAAATAAAATCAAAAGAGAGACACTCTAGCACTTCACGAGCACGTTGAATAGCTTTTTAGTGACTTCCGACAGTCGGGAGTTTCCGACTTA
>JAHUYU010003266.1:0-17402 GCA_030439765.1 Tripidium arundinaceum | reverse complement strand
ATCTTGTGCAGGAAGTTGAGGCCTAAAATGACACTCATGCTGTTCCTAGAGATATTTCTATTGTCACTTCTGGAGACTGAAAAAAACACTTGTACAAGCGGCCGCGGAGCCTATCCTCCGCTCCTGCTGCGTTACCTTTTTTTTGAGATATGTGAAAAAGTACTGACACGAGCCATACTTTATAGAAGTGGGGCTCAAACATGTGTTGTGTAGACCTAGTTGGAGCCTTCCTCATTGCCTTTTCAATGGTGCCCATGGCTCTAGGGGCTCTGCAGTCAGGAATGACAAAGCCCTTGGGCAACCGATGCCTGGTTGGTGCAATATATGTGTGTACGGTAGCTGCCTGGACTCAAAGGCAGCACATGGAATTTTCACATTTTGTAGGCTCTTGGCTTTCAGCTCACGACAAGGCTAAAAAAGAAGACTAGTATTTAGGGTGCAAAATAGCTGGACAACACTTGCATGGCGCAGTATATATGCAACGGCTACACAATGTTTTGGTAAAAGAAGTCGAGTATATGATGCATTCATTGAATATGCACATCAGGTTGGTCTAAAATCAGTCATTTTCTTTCTAAAAATAGCCTGTCTCACTACATCTCCCAATTTACCCCAATAGTCCATATGCTTCTTTTTTTGAAATACATTATAGACCCAAACCCTCACATCCATACACATACACTCGTCCCAGCCTATCTCTATGAGCGCCTCCGAAAAACCGGACCGGCAGTTCTCAATTGACATTTACAAAGTCACCACATGCACCTTATTGTCGACGTATCGTTGCACCTGAAATAAATCCAGAAAAAAGAATGGTAACATTGAAACGTTGTTACCTGGAAAGGCAGTGTGAACGTGGCTTCCTGGCACATTGTAGCTCCAACTGTTTGGTGGATACCTTGGTGGATACATCAGAAATTGGCTTGTGTGTTGAGGATAACACAATAATACAGAAGAACTTTGACAACAAAGTTTTGGATGAAAATAAATGGTTGAGGCGAAATAGGTAAACAAGTACCATGATCTGTTGCTTTAGTAGCACAATAATCACTGTCTGAGTCGTCTATACTTGCATTAGAACTAGGCTGCGTTGTGTTAATGACACAAGGGGGTGGATTTGATGTGCCAAATTTGACTCCAGCATAAGACACCTCATGTAGCAGTGATTGTAGTGAGCCAGTAGAACACATTGCTGCAACCCAACCAATAGTGCAGTGCCAGCATGCAAACATAAAATTAGATAGACTTGGGGCATCATGTAAATATACAGAAAAAAGAATGGTAACATTGAAACGTTGTTACCTGGAAAGGCAGTGTGAACGTGGCTTCCTGGCACATTGTAGCTCCAACTGTTTGGTGGATACCTTGGTGGATACATCAGAAATTGGCTTGTGTGTTGAGGGTAATGGGTAGGAGCTGATTGGGGTAAAGGAAGTACAGGGTTGCAAGAAGAAACATTTTGAGTAGTGAAGGCGGAGCAGGATCTGGGGGATGAACCTGGTAACAATAAAATGGGCCGACCTCCGCCATCGCTAAATGCATTCAATGGGTTCGCATGGCAAAAGGGGGGAGACGAGAATAGAGAAGCGGCATCGGCGACTAAGCCTAGACCGAATGGAGCAGGAGAGCATACCGTGTATGGTGAGGCAGCATGCCCCCAATGGCCGGAGGAAGCGACAACAGCGCCGGCCGGGGCACCAGTGGTTCCACCATGGGGAGAAGCTACAGACCCCGACCCCGAATGGCCAGAGGAAGCAAGAGCCGCGGCTGCGGCGGCACCAGCGCGTCCAGCATTGGGTGAGGCCGCAGGACCCCCAAGGCCAATGGAAGCAAGGAACACACCGGGGTCATGGTCTGGACTGCAATCCGCAGCCAACAAATTTGGGGCGCGGGTGGGACGAATCATGGCGATGGGCACCAGATCTGGAAGGAGTGTCGGAGGCTAGGGGAGCAATGGGGAATTTTGTTCGAGCTCAGAGAAACGCCCAAAGGTTTCGAATGCGTTAGGCGCGCGTGCCTCGTGGGAGCCGAACCAGGCACATTTCAGAGGCAGAAGGAGCAGCGAGACAGAAGTCTCAGTTGACCATAGCGGGTCCCACAACTAATAAAAAAAATGATGCCGTCAGCTAGAGTTGGGAGCATTCCGAATCTCAAGGACACCGGAACCGCACAGATAAGCTCAGCGGCCGCTATTGCAAGGGGCAATGCGTTTCACGTCACTTCTGGGGTAAGAACATATAAGAGCATGAGCATGAGCATGCATGATGATGTCTGTTTTTCCTGTTTCGTTTTTAATTTCTCTTTCACAAAATTAAGACAAGTTCTAGGAGAAGTTATATATATATATATATACAGTGGATACGGTGGATATATATCCCGTTTCTCTTGGTACGGTCCTGCAGGGGGAGCTTAACTCTGAACATGTACTTCTCAAGCTTGAAGTACACACATCCCCAACTTTTGTCACCTCCATGTTGAACACCGTGGCTTCAATCACGTTCGTCATGGCCATCGTCCTCAGGTGACCTGACCTGATATGACACTCTCGCTCACTCGCTCTGCATGCATTCAGTCATGGTGGAATTGAATTTCGACAGTTGCATATATGCTTGGGCTGCCTCATGCCATGTTCATCGATCATCAGGATGGAGATCGTAGACGTGAAGACCCTGCGAGGGCTCGCGAAGATCGCAGGGGACCATGGTGTCGTTCGCCGGGGTGACCACCATGAGCCTGTACATAGGAGAGGCTGTACAGAGGTTTTTTCCTTTTAGTTTTTCTTATTACCATATAATAAAGCTTCTTTGTCATTATGATGGCATGGCAGGCGTCGTCTGTAAAGAGGTACCCAGCCAAGCTGTCGCTGACGGCATGGATGGATGTCCATGGTTGGAGGCCTGCAGTCGGCGGTTTTCGCGGCGTTCATGCAGCGCGACGTGGAAGATTGGCTCATTGGCTTGGGCCTCAACTTCTGGTGCATCGTGTACACGTCTGCGTATGCATGTGCCTAATAAAGTACTATTATTAGTATGGGGTCCACGTCCAATCCAATTCCAATCTAGCTCCTTCACAAAAATTATTCTTGAGTGCTAGCTAGCTGAATGAACTGCATGCAGATCGACTGATTACAGACTTGTTTTAGGCAATCGCCTGCAATGGCTTGACTATGATCATTCAGCGCTGTGGTGCAACAAGAAGAAAAGCCCCGTGTTTGTCACCCATCAATCCCCTCCTGACGGTCATGGTGGCCATCCTCGCCTATGTCGTCTTTGGTGAAAATCTATACGCTGGAAGGTACCGTACCGTCCGTACGAAACAAACGCACGCACGCACGCATGGTGTTGGTCCTCTTACTCCAGACAACTTTCCCTTATTCTAAACCTCAGCTCGTTAGTTGTTGCTAATATACGCGCGTGTGTGTGTCTCTCTCTCCCTCTCTCTCTCTCTCTCTCTCTCTCTCTCTCTCTCTCTCTCTCTGTGCATGCAGCGAGACAGAAGTCTCAGTTGACCATAGCGGGTCCCACAACTAATAAAAAAAATGATGCCGTCAGCTAGAGTTGGGAGCATTCCGAATCTCAAGGACACCGGAACCGCACAGATAAGCTCAGCGGCCGCTATTGCAAGGGGCAATGCGTTTCACGTCACTTCTGGGGTAAGAACATATAAGAGCATGAGCATGAGCATGCATGATGATGTCTGTTTTTCCTGTTTCGTTTTTAATTTCTCTTTCACAAAATTAAGACAAGTTCTAGGAGAAGTTATATATATATATATATACAGTGGATACGGTGGATATATATCCCGTTTCTCTTGGTACGGTCCTGCAGGGGGAGCTTAACTCTGAACATGTACTTCTCAAGCTTGAAGTACACACATCCCCAACTTTTGTCACCTCCATGTTGAACACCGTGGCTTCAATCACGTTCGTCATGGCCATCGTCCTCAGGTGACCTGACCTGATATGACACTCTCGCTCACTCGCCGATCAAGATTGGGGTCCTGCCTATGTTTATAATAATAATACCAAGTTCTGTAGATTGGTCATATATGTTAATTCGGTTTTATCGTTGCCGTTTCTGGTGCCTTGTTGTCGTCCCGTGCTGCAAAAGGGTCGCTTACTACTGTCGCCTGCTTCTCGCAGTAGTCCAGCTCATCAGACTCGTGCTCTTTGCCCTCCGATATGTGTCGTTCTTGGTCTTTGTCCTTGCCCCACAGCAACATGTGAAGCCCCAGAATCACAAGCACGCCTCCAATCACGCTGCATGCACAGAGAGAGAGAGAGAGAGAGAGAGAGAGAGAGAGAGAGAGGGAGAGAGAGACACACACACGCGCGTATATTAGCAACAACTAACGAGCTGAGGTTTAGAATAAGGGAAAGTTGTCTGGAGTAAGAGGACCAACACCATGCGTGCGTGCGTGCGTTTGTTTCGTACGGACGGTACGGTACCTTCCAGCGTATAGATTTTCACCAAAGACGACATAGGCGAGGATGGCCACCATGACCGTCAGGAGGGGATTGATGGGTGACAAACACGGGGCTTTTCTTCTTGTTGCACCACAGCGCTGAATGATCATAGTCAAGCCATTGCAGGCGATTGCCTAAAACAAGTCTGTAATCAGTCGATCTGCATGCAGTTCATTCAGCTAGCTAGCACTCAAGAATAATTTTTGTGAAGGAGCTAGATTGGAATTGGATTGGACGTGGACCCCATACTAATAATAGTACTTTATTAGGCACATGCATACGCAGACGTGTACACGATGCACCAGAAGTTGAGGCCCAAGCCAATGAGCCAATCTTCCACGTCGCGCTGCATGAACGCCGCGAAAACCGCCGACTGCAGGCCTCCAACCATGGACATCCATCCATGCCGTCAGCGACAGCTTGGCTGGGTACCTCTTTACAGACGACGCCTGCCATGCCATCATAATGACAAAGAAGCTTTATTATATGGTAATAAGAAAAACTAAAAGGAAAAAACCTCTGTACAGCCTCTCCTATGTACAGGCTCATGGTGGTCACCCCGGCGAACGACACCATGGTCCCCTGCGATCTTCGCGAGCCCTCGCAGGGTCTTCACGTCTACGATCTCCATCCTGATGATCGATGAACATGGCATGAGGCAGCCCAAGCATATATGCAACTGTCGAAATTCAATTCCACCATGACTGAATGCATGCAGAGCGAGTGAGCGAGAGTGTCATATCAGGTCAGGTCACCTGAGGACGATGGCCATGACGAACGTGATTGAAGCCACGGTGTTCAACATGGAGGTGACAAAAGTTGGGGATGTGTGTACTTCAAGCTTGAGAAGTACATGTTCAGAGTTAAGCTCCCCCTGCAGGACCGTACCAAGAGAAACGGGATATATATCCACCGTATCCACTGTATATATATATATATATAACTTCTCCTAGAACTTGTCTTAATTTTGTGAAAGAGAAATTAAAACGAAACAGGAAAAACAGACATCATCATGCATGCTCATGCTCATGCTCTTATATGTTCTTACCCCAGAAGTGACGTGAAACGCATTGCCCCTTGCAATAGCGGCCGCTGAGCTTATCTGTGCGGTTCCGGTGTCCTTGAGATTCGGAATGCTCCCAACTCTAGCTGACGGCATCATTTTTTTTATTAGTTGTGGGACCCGCTATGGTCAACTGAGACTTCTGTCTCGCTGCTCCTTCTGCCTCTGAAATGTGCCTGGTTCGGCTCCCACGAGGCACGCGCGCCTAACGCATTCGAAACCTTTGGGCGTTTCTCTGAGCTCGAACAAAATTCCCCATTGCTCCCCTAGCCTCCGACACTCCTTCCAGATCTGGTGCCCATCGCCATGATTCGTCCCACCCGCGCCCCAAATTTGTTGGCTGCGGATTGCAGTCCAGACCATGACCCCGGTGTGTTCCTTGCTTCCATTGGCCTTGGGGGTCCTGCGGCCTCACCCAATGCTGGACGCGCTGGTGCCGCCGCAGCCGCGGCTCTTGCTTCCTCTGGCCATTCGGGGTCGGGGTCTGTAGCTTCTCCCCATGGTGGAACCACTGGTGCCCCGGCCGGCGCTGTTGTCGCTTCCTCCGGCCATTGGGGGCATGCTGCCTCACCATACACGGTATGCTCTCCTGCTCCATTCGGTCTAGGCTTAGTCGCCGATGCCGCTTCTCTATTCTCGTCTCCCCCCTTTTGCCATGCGAACCCATTGAATGCATTTAGCGATGGCGGAGGTCGGCCCATTTTATTGTTACCAGGTTCATCCCCCAGATCCTGCTCCGCCTTCACTACTCAAAATGTTTCTTCTTGCAACCCTGTACTTCCTTTACCCCAATCAGCTCCTACCCATTACCCTCAACACACAAGCCAATTTCTGATGTATCCACCAAGGTATCCACCAAACAGTTGGAGCTACAATGTGCCAGGAAGCCACGTTCACACTGCCTTTCCAGGTAACAACGTTTCAATGTTACCATTCTTTTTTCTGTATATTTACATGATGCCCCAAGTCTATCTAATTTTATGTTTGCATGCTGGCACTGCACTATTGGTTGGGTTGCAGCAATGTGTTCTACTGGCTCACTACAATCACTGCTACATGAGGTGTCTTATGCTGGAGTCAAATTTGGCACATCAAATCCACCCCCTTGTGTCATTAACACAACGCAGCCTAGTTCTAATGCAAGTATAGACGACTCAGACAGTGATTATTGTGCTACTAAAGCAACAGATCATGGTACTTGTTTACCTATTTCGCCTCAACCATTTATTTTCATCCAAAACTTTGTTGTCAAAGTTCTTCTGTATTATTGTGTTATCCTCAACACACAAGCCAATTTCTGATGTATCCACCAAGGTATCCACCAAACAGTTGGAGCTACAATGTGCCAGGAAGCCACGTTCACACTGCCTTTCCAGGTAACAACGTTTCAATGTTACCATTCTTTTTTCTGGATTTATTTCAGGTGCAACGATACGTCGACAATAAGGTGCATGTGGTGACTTTGTAAATGTCAATTGAGAACTGCCGGTCCGGTTTTTCGGAGGCGCTCATAGAGATAGGCTGGGACGAGTGTATGTGTATGGATGTGAGGGTTTGGGTCTATAATGTATTTCAAAAAAAGAAGCATATGGACTATTGGGGTAAATTGGGAGATGTAGTGAGACAGGCTATTTTTAGAAAGAAAATGACTGATTTTAGACCAACCTGATGTGCATATTCAATGAATGCATCATATACTCGACTTCTTTTACCAAAACATTGTGTAGCCGTTGCATATATACTGCGCCATGCAAGTGTTGTCCAGCTATTTTGCACCCTAAATACTAGTCTTCTTTTTTAGCCTTGTCGTGAGCTGAAAGCCAAGAGCCTACAAAATGTGAAAATTCCATGTGCTGCCTTTGAGTCCAGGCAGCTACCGTACACACATATATTGCACCAACCAGGCATCGGTTGCCCAAGGGCTTTGTCATTCCTGACTGCAGAGCCCCTAGAGCCATGGGCACCATTGAAAAGGCAATGAGGAAGGCTCCAACTAGGTCTACACAACACATGTTTGAGCCCCACTTCTATAAAGTATGGCTCGTGTCAGTACTTTTTCACATATCTCAAAAAAAAGGTAACGCAGCAGGAGCGGAGGATAGGCTCCGCGGCCGCTTGTACAAGTGTTTTTTTCAGTCTCCAGAAGTGACAATAGAAATATCTCTAGGAACAGCATGAGTGTCATTTTAGGCCTCAACTTCCTGCACAAGATAAAAACAAGATATCAAACAAACACAGAATCATGACCAAGCTTTTATTTGTTGAATCTGAAGAAATTAAAGCAAGACGGGCGCAGTGTTAACATATATGCTTCTCGTAGAAGTAGGCGAATGGGCACAGGATGCAGGCGGCGAGGAGATGGCGGTAGGTGACGTAGACGTAGGGGTTGAGCCCCCTGTTGAAGGCGGCCTCGGTGATGAAGTAGAGGAGCGTGAAGAAGAGCTGCGCCAGGATCATCGTCGGAGCATGAGGCATGTACCTCATCATCATCAGAGCCATTATATAGTCTGTCAAGTGCCTGTGTGTCTCTCGACAAATACTGAATCAGTTTGTGCCAACAGCAGCAGGTCACCTTGTGTTTATATATATGTGTGTACGGTAGCTGCCTGGACTCAAAGGCAGCACATGGAATTTTCACATTTTGTAGGCAGCATGCCCCCAATGGCCGGAGGAAGCGACAACAGCGCCGGCCGGGGCACCAGTGGTTCCACCATGGGGAGAAGCTACAGACCCCGACCCCGAATGGCCAGAGGAAGCAAGAGCCGCGGCTGCGGCGGCACCAGCGCGTCCAGCATTGGGTGAGGCCGCAGGACCCCCAAGGCCAATGGAAGCAAGGAACACACCGGGGTCATGGTCTGGACTGCAATCCGCAGCCAACAAATTTGGGGCGCGGGTGGGACGAATCATGGCGATGGGCACCAGATCTGGAAGGAGTGTCGGAGGCTAGGGGAGCAATGGGGAATTTTGTTCGAGCTCAGAGAAACGCCCAAAGGTTTCGAATGCGTTAGGCGCGCGTGCCTCGTGGGAGCCGAACCAGGCACATTTCAGAGGCAGAAGGAGCAGCGAGACAGAAGTCTCAGTTGACCATAGCGGGTCCCACAACTAATAAAAAAAATGATGCCGTCAGCTAGAGTTGGGAGCATTCCGAATCTCAAGGACACCGGAACCGCACAGATAAGCTCAGCGGCCGCTATTGCAAGGGGCAATGCGTTTCACGTCACTTCTGGGGTAAGAACATATAAGAGCATGAGCATGAGCATGCATGATGATGTCTGTTTTTCCTGTTTCGTTTTTAATTTCTCTTTCACAAAATTAAGACAAGTTCTAGGAGAAGTTATATATATATATATACAGTGGATACGGTGGATATATATCCCGTTTCTCTTGGTACGGTCCTGCAGGGGGAGCTTAACTCTGAACATGTACTTCTCAAGCTTGAAGTACACACATCCCCAACTTTTGTCACCTCCATGTTGAACACCGTGGCTTCAATCACGTTCGTCATGGCCATCGTCCTCAGGTGACCTGACCTGATATGACACTCTCGCTCACTCGCTCTGCATGCATTCAGTCATGGTGGAATTGAATTTCGACAGTTGCATAT
Organism: Tripidium arundinaceum; assembly: GCA_030439765.1. Taxonomy (NCBI): domain Eukaryota; kingdom Viridiplantae; phylum Streptophyta; class Magnoliopsida; order Poales; family Poaceae; genus Tripidium; species Tripidium arundinaceum. Next base: position 8,270 of record JAHUYU010003266.1, on the reverse strand, counting down.
ATGCTTGGGCTGCCTCATGCCATGTTCATCGATCATCAGGATGGAGATCGTAGACGTGAAGACCCTGCGAGGGCTCGCGAAGATCGCAGGGGACCATGGTGTCGTTCGCCGGGGTGACCACCATGAGCCTGTACATAGGAGAGGCTGTACAGAGGTTTTTTCCTTTTAGTTTTTCTTATTACCATATAATAAAGCTTCTTTGTCATTATGATGGCATGGCAGGCGTCGTCTGTAAAGAGGTACCCAGCCAAGCTGTCGCTGACGGCATGGATGGATGTCCATGGTTGGAGGCCTGCAGTCGGCGGTTTTCGCGGCGTTCATGCAGCGCGACGTGGAAGATTGGCTCATTGGCTTGGGCCTCAACTTCTGGTGCATCGTGTACACGTCTGCGTATGCATGTGCCTAATAAAGTACTATTATTAGTATGGGGTCCACGTCCAATCCAATTCCAATCTAGCTCCTTCACAAAAATTATTCTTGAGTGCTAGCTAGCTGAATGAACTGCATGCAGATCGACTGATTACAGACTTGTTTTAGGCAATCGCCTGCAATGGCTTGACTATGATCATTCAGCGCTGTGGTGCAACAAGAAGAAAAGCCCCGTGTTTGTCACCCATCAATCCCCTCCTGACGGTCATGGTGGCCATCCTCGCCTATGTCGTCTTTGGTGAAAATCTATACGCTGGAAGGTACCGTACCGTCCGTACGAAACAAACGCACGCACGCACGCATGGTGTTGGTCCTCTTACTCCAGACAACTTTCCCTTATTCTAAACCTCAGCTCGTTAGTTGTTGCTAATATACGCGCGTGTGTGTGTCTCTCTCTCCCTCTCTCTCTCTCTCTCTCTCTCTCTCTCTCTCTCTCTCTCTGTGCATGCAGCGTGATTGGAGGCGTGCTTGTGATTCTGGGGCTTCACATGTTGCTGTGGGGCAAGGACAAAGACCAAGAACGACACATATCGGAGGGCAAAGAGCACGAGTCTGATGAGCTGGACTACTGCGAGAAGCAGGCGACAGTAGTAAGCGACCCTTTTGCAGCACGGGACGACAACAAGGCACCAGAAACGGCAACGATAAAACCGAATTAACATATATGACCAATCTACAGAACTTGGTATTATTATTATAAACATAGGCAGGACCCCAATCTTGATCGGCGAGTGTTCGCTCGAGGCGAACGCGCCTCCGCGTGCGCGGTGGTTCTGCTTCCAGTAGGGGCCATTTCTCCTTTTCTATATTTTTTGGGCACTGTATCTAGTTGAAGTGCCTCGTCCACTTCTCCTGTAGAGGCTCCTTGGGGATATGTTGCCATGTAGCATATAGCTTTTCTCGTTTTATTCTATTCTTTCTTTTCTTTTTCTTTTTCTTTTTTTCTTTGCACTAAAAAGTTATGCACATAAGTTATGAGTATAACTTTGTAATTTTCAGAAAAAGAAAGTTGCGAAAATATTTTTTTTCCAGTAAAAGAAAAGCTAAAAAGTTATGGTGATAAGTTGTTCCGTGAAAAGTTATGCATAAACTTTATACTATCCAAAATTAGAAAGTTAGGGAAGCTTGAACTCTATTTGTGATCCTTTAGAGATTCGTCTCTCAAGGATCGGGTGGGTTGCGCCTTCCGGTACGTGGTCTTGCCAAGTCTAGGCTTACTAGAATGATGTATCATAAGATGTAATTCTCTCTTTCTCTTAATGAAACACGTGCTCAAGCATAGGAAATGTATGCACGAATTTAACTGAATACTCACAGAAACGGACGAGACTGATGTGTAATTGTGTATGTATTGTTTTTGCTACGAATTTTTCTTGTTTGACAGTAGCATAGGGAACCAATGCACGTGTCTCTGTTTCTTGCGTATCCAAGAACTGATCGAGAGCACAAGTATATATATATATATATATATATATATATATATATATATATATATATATATATATATATATATATATATATATATATATATATATATATATATATATATATATATATATATATATATATATATAGTCATGTTCAACCAGAATGCATGCATACACATGCATGGACCAGAGCAGGATGTGGATAGCATCATTTATCAGCAAAGAGTAATTGCTGCATCAATTTGCAAGCATCACTTGTTTTGATCTGCATATCCTTCCTTCCTTCCTTCCCTTATTAGGACCGGATATCCTCTCTTTCCTGGCTTGAGGACCTGATCCTACAGCCTACTATATATACAGGAAGTGATACACACAAACAGATAACAGTTCCTGCGTCGCTTTTGCTCATTTTCAGTGACATCATTTCTTATACTCCCTTCCCTCCGTTTTAAATTATGAATCGTTCTAGCTTTCTGAGGTACGTAACAACTTTTTCCCACACCTATATATACAATGCATCTAGATACATATAGTAAAAATTATATATCTAGAAATAAAATAAAAAAAATCATACTTAGCATAGCAAACCAGACAACCAGTATTATATATTCATCACTCTGAACAGATCGTTACAGGGACACAGGCACACACACTGACACACAGAGATCAGAGATGTATGCATGGTTTGTGACGATGCTATACGATCACACGAGCACAAGCACAAGCACAAGACCGACACCAAGCAGAGGCGCATGGCGGAGAGCTAGACGATGGCTCATCCTTTATTGTTGACATGACACAAGCACAGACACAAGGAGACAGTAAAAGTGACTGGCATGCATGCCCCGCCGGCCGCCGCCGCCCCTCAGCAGTTGCACGGGCTGCACTTGCAGCTGTTACCGCAGCTGCAGCCGTGGGCGGCCTCGCCGGACTCGGCCGCCGCCTCAAACTGCCACCTTCTTCTCCGGGGCAACGCCGAGGACGAGGACGCTGGCCTGAGCGCCGCCGCCGCCGCCACTCTTCTCCTCCAGGTCAGGGTACATCTTGCTGCAAAAGCCAACGCGCCACAGTCTCTTCTCTTGTTAATCATCACGTACAATCCACAAAGGACAAGATCAGATTAAGTTACTTTTACTTGTAGCTAGTTAATTCGCAAGAAAAGCAGCCGCCTTACCCGCACTTGCAGCTTGAGCCGCAGCTGCAAGACATCGTCCTCGAGCTTGCTTGGAACAGACAGACACACTATAATTTTATTTTATTTTTTTTTAGGATCGACGCAAGACCTAATAATAAGAGGCAAATATCTGGGTAGGTACAACGCGGGCGCTTAGGGGGGCGCTAAACAGCCGTTCATGCAATTTTGGCACAAGCGTCGCTGCTGACAGAAGCAGCCAGCGCTAGGAGGTTTTCTAGTTCAAAAGGTCACGGCTTCAAGGATGGATAGGTAGGTTAGCAATTAAGATTAGCCTTTCTCATTGTAGATCAAGGCTCTTATATAATTGTTTGATTATTCTTTTTCTTTAAGAGCTCATCGGGTTGTACATGCCCTTAGCCGGCAAGGAATGTGCCTTCTTTGATATGTTCATTCTCAAAATTTCCTCTGTCCCATATTAAAGCAAACTATTTTGTTTAAGGATATACTTGTTACTATAATTATTCTTGATACATTTGCTACATATACAACTTGTATACAAACAAACAACTACAATAGTATATATATGGGAAAATTGGATCTATACCACCGAGAAAGAACCAGAGTTTAGAAAAATAGCATCCAAAGATTCAGCTTTAGAAATTTTGGGACGGAAGTTGTAATACTATATAGAAATAAAAGCAACCGGCGCGCGCATGTTTTGGAATAGATTACGGTAACTTTGATGCGTGCCTGTTTGGCTGAATCCACGTATATGCCAATCGGGTGCTATAAAAACCAGTGTCAGCAGGGGTCCAGTCTGCTCATCAACCAATTCAAAGCTCTTCTTCTGCTTCCTGCTTTGAGATTCTTGGGAGCTAGCTAGGTGTCTGTCTGTTCCAAGCAAGCTCGAGGACGATGTCTTGCAGCTGCGGCTCAAGCTGCAAGTGCGGGTAAGGCGGCTGCTTTTCTTGCGAATTAACTAGCTACAAGTAAAAGTAACTTAATCTGATCTTGTCCTTTGTGGATTGTACGTGATGATTAACAAGAGAAGAGACTGTGGCGCGTTGGCTTTTGCAGCAAGATGTACCCTGACCTGGAGGAGAAGAGTGGCGGCGGCGGCGGCGCTCAGGCCAGCGTCCTCGTCCTCGGCGTTGCCCCGGAGAAGAAGGTGGCGCAGTTTGAGGCGGCGGCCGAGTCCGGCGAGGCCGCCCACGGCTGCAGCTGCGGTAACAGCTGCAAGTGCAGCCCGTGCAACTGCTGAGGGGCGGCGGCGGCCGGCGGGGCATGCATGCCAGTCACTTTTACTGTCTCCTTGTGTCTGTGCTTGTGTCATGTCAACAATAAAGGATGAGCCATCGTCTAGCTCTCCGCCATGCGCCTCTGCTTGGTGTCGGTCTTGTGCTTGTGCTTGTGCTCGTGTGATCGTATAGCATCGTCACAAACCATGCATACATCTCTGATCTCTGTGTGTCAGTGTGTGTGCCTGTGTCCCTGTAACGATCTGTTCAGAGTGATGAATATATAATACTGGTTGTCTGGTTTGCTATGCTAAGTATGATTTTTTTTATTTTATTTCTAGATATATAATTTTTACTATATGTATCTAGATGCATTGTATATATAGGTGTGGGAAAAAGTTGTTACGTACCTCAGAAAGCTAGAACGATTCATAATTTAAAACGGAGGGAAGGGAGTATAAGAAATGATGTCACTGAAAATGAGCAAAAGCGACGCAGGAACTGTTATCTGTTTGTGTGTATCACTTCCTGTATATATAGTAGGCTGTAGGATCAGGTCCTCAAGCCAGGAAAGAGAGGATATCCGGTCCTAATAAGGGAAGGAAGGAAGGAAGGATATGCAGATCAAAACAAGTGATGCTTGCAAATTGATGCAGCAATTACTCTTTGCTGATAAATGATGCTATCCACATCCTGCTCTGGTCCATGCATGTGTATGCATGCATTCTGGTTGAACATGACTATATATATATATATATATATATATATATATATATATATATATATATATATATATATATATATATATATATATATATATATATATATATATATATATATATATATATATATATATATATATACTTGTGCTCTCGATCAGTTCTTGGATACGCAAGAAACAGAGACACGTGCATTGGTTCCCTATGCTACTGTCAAACAAGAAAAATTCGTAGCAAAAACAATACATACACAATTACACATCAGTCTCGTCCGTTTCTGTGAGTATTCAGTTAAATTCGTGCATACATTTCCTATGCTTGAGCACGTGTTTCATTAAGAGAAAGAGAGAATTACATCTTATGATACATCATTCTAGTAAGCCTAGACTTGGCAAGACCACGTACCGGAAGGCGCAACCCACCCGATCCTTGAGAGACGAATCTCTAAAGGATCACAAATAGAGTTCAAGCTTCCCTAACTTTCTAATTTTGGATAGTATAAAGTTTATGCATAACTTTTCACGGAACAACTTATCACCATAACTTTTTAGCTTTTCTTTTACTGGAAAAAAAATATTTTCGCAACTTTCTTTTTCTGAAAAATTACAAAGTTATACTCATAACTTATGTGCATAACTTTTTAGTGCAAAGAAAAAAAGAAAAAGAAAAAGAAAAGAAAGAATAGAATAAAACGAGAAAAGCTATATGCTACATGGCAACATATCCCCAAGGAGCCTCTACAGGAGAAGTGGACGAGGCACTTCAACTAGATACAGTGCCCAAAAAATATAGAAAAGGAGAAATGGCCCCTACTGGAAGCAGAACCACCGCGCACGCGGAGGCGCGTTCGCCTCGAGCGAACACTCGCCGATCAAGATTGGGGTCCTGCCTATGTTTATAATAATAATACCAAGTTCTGTAGATTGGTCATATATGTTAATTCGGTTTTATCGTTGCCGTTTCTGGTGCCTTGTTGTCGTCCCGTGCTGCAAAAGGGTCGCTTACTACTGTCGCCTGCTTCTCGCAGTAGTCCAGCTCATCAGACTCGTGCTCTTTGCCCTCCGATATGTGTCGTTCTTGGTCTTTGTCCTTGCCCCACAGCAACATGTGAGCCCCAGAATCACAAGCACGCCTCCAATCACGCTGCATGCACAGAGAGAGAGAGAGAGAGAGAGAGAGAGAGAGAGAGAGAGAGGGAGAGAGAGACACACACACGCGCGTATATTAGCAACAACTAACGAGCTGAGGTTTAGAATAAGGGAAAGTTGTCTGGAGTAAGAGGACCAACACCATGCGTGCGTGCGTGCGTTTGTTTCGTACGGACGGTACGGTACCTTCCAGCGTATAGATTTTCACCAAAGACGACATAGGCGAGGATGGCCACCATGACCGTCAGGAGGGGATTGATGGGTGACAAACACGGGGCTTTTCTTCTTGTTGCACCACAGCGCTGAATGATCATAGTCAAGCCATTGCAGGCGATTGCCTAAAACAAGTCTGTAATCAGTCGATCTGCATGCAGTTCATTCAGCTAGCTAGCACTCAAGAATAATTTTTGTGAAGGAGCTAGATTGGAATTGGATTGGACGTGGACCCCATACTAATAATAGTACTTTATTAGGCACATGCATACGCAGACGTGTACACGATGCACCAGAAGTTGAGGCCCAAGCCAATGAGCCAATCTTCCACGTCGCGCTGCATGAACGCCGCGAAAACCGCCGACTGCAGGCCTCCAACCATGGACATCCATCCATGCCGTCAGCGACAGCTTGGCTGGGTACCTCTTTACAGACGACGCCTGCCATGCCATCATAATGACAAAGAAGCTTTATTATATGGTAATAAGAAAAACTAAAAGGAAAAAACCTCTGTACAGCCTCTCCTATGTACAGGCTCATGGTGGTCACCCCGGCGAACGACACCATGGTCCCCTGCGATCTTCGCGAGCCCTCGCAGGGTCTTCACGTCTACGATCTCCATCCTGATGATCGATGAACATGGCATGAGGCAGCCCAAGCATATATGCAACTGTCGAAATTCAATTCCACCATGACTGAATGCATGCAGAGCGAGTGAGCGAGAGTGTCATATCAGGTCAGGTCACCTGAGGACGATGGCCATGACGAACGTGATTGAAGCCACGGTGTTCAACATGGAGGTGACAAAAGTTGGGGATGTGTGTACTTCAAGCTTGAGAAGTACATGTTCAGAGTTAAGCTCCCCCTGCAGGACCGTACCAAGAGAAACGGGATATATATCCACCGTATCCACTGTATATATATATATATATAACTTCTCCTAGAACTTGTCTTAATTTTGTGAAAGAGAAATTAAAAACGAAACAGGAAAAAACAGACATCATCATGCATGCTCATGCTCATGCTCTTATATGTTCTTACCCCAGAAGTGACGTGAAACGCATTGCCCCTTGCAATAGCGGCCGCTGAGCTTATCTGTGCGGTTCCGGTGTCCTTGAGATTCGGAATGCTCCCAACTCTAGCTGACGGCATCATTTTTTTTATTAGTTGTGGGACCCGCTATGGTCAACTGAGACTTCTGTCTCGCTGCTCCTTCTGCCTCTGAAATGTGCCTGGTTCGGCTCCCACGAGGCACGCGCGCCTAACGCATTCGAAACCTTTGGGCGTTTCTCTGAGCTCGAACAAAATTCCCCATTGCTCCCCTAGCCTCCGACACTCCTTCCAGATCTGGTGCCCATCGCCATGATTCGTCCCACCCGCGCCCCAAATTTGTTGGCTGCGGATTGCAGTCCAGACCATGACCCCGGTGTGTTCCTTGCTTCCATTGGCCTTGGGGGGTCCTGCGGCCTCACCCAATGCTGGACGCGCTGGTGCCGCCGCAGCCGCGGCTCTTGCTTCCTCTGGCCATTCGGGGTCGGGGTCTGTAGCTTCTCCCCATGGTGGAACCACTGGTGCCCCGGCCGGCGCTGTTGTCGCTTCCTCCGGCCATTGGGGGCATGCTGCCTCACCATACACGGTATGCTCTCCTGCTCCATTCGGTCTAGGCTTAGTCGCCGATGCCGCTTCTCTATTCTCGTCTCCCCCCTTTTGCCATGCGAACCCATTGAATGCATTTAGCGATGGCGGAGGTCGGCCCATTTTATTGTTACCAGGTTCATCCCCCAGATCCTGCTCCGCCTTCACTACTCAAAATGTTTCTTCTTGCAACCCTGTACTTCCTTTACCCCAATCAGCTCCTACCCATTACCCTCAACACACAAGCCAATTTCTGATGTATCCACCAAGGTATCCACCAAACAGTTGGAGCTACAATGTGCCAGGAAGCCACGTTCACACTGCCT
>JAHUYU010003672.1:0-13478 GCA_030439765.1 Tripidium arundinaceum | reverse complement strand
TTATGTGAGAGGATAAATGAAACAATGGTAGAAAGAAGAGGCGCGCAGCGGCAAAGTACCCTAAGTGGATTGACTACTCCTGTCTGTCCTATAGGAGCTTAGGTAAAAATATCACTTACTATTGTCTTTGGTCCACCTCTGAGATTCTTTTTATACTTTTGATGATGCACAGTCAACTCCTCCAATAATAATCTGCCGTGTGTGATCGATCTTGCCGAGAGTAAGAAAACATTCGTCACAGTGCAAGCAAGCGTCGGCCACATGGTTGCCGGCTGGCATGTCGTCGTCGTCGTCGTCGTCGTTAGCAGTAGTTAGTTAAAGAAAAAAAACCCTGCCTCTCGGCCTGTGGTCGTCTTTGTCATGACAAAGAAATTGGGCCGCCGCGCCGTAAGAAGCTGGGTTGGTGCCGTGCGTGCCACGGGGCCCAGCGGCCGACCGAACCCCCTCTTGAAACTCACATGATGCTTGGGCTTTGGCTGCTCTGCTCACCAGAGAGCGGCAGGCACCAGGCAGCCAGGCAGGGCGACGCCGCATGTGGCAGCGCTCTGGAGCAACTGCCAAGGCAAAATGTGTGCTCCAGCTATCAAAGGGGGAGCGAGCGAGACCGAACCCAAGAGAGGAAAGAGAGGAACGCACCGTTCCCTTAAACTTACCGGTCGTACTGTAACTTATTTTTTTGTCATAGGAATACTGTTAAATCAGTCACAATCAGGAGAAAAACACCAGCCCACACAGGGCCGAAAGCTGGTCCATCCGCCCGCCCGCTCGGGTTCACGAACGCGGGAGCGAGCGCCTGGAGTAAATAGCCCCTGCCACGCGTGCCCGGCCCCCGAGCGTTCGTTGGCATTTCAGTGGGCGAGCAAAGCGAAGCAAAGCAAAGCAGCGGACGGTGTTGCGCCGCGCGCTGGGCAATGAATGAATGATGAAGCCCCGAGCCCCCAGGGCGGCCGGGACTGGAGCTGGAGCTGGAGCTGGAGCTGGAGGGGCGAGGAGGGGACTTGAAAAGCGTCACCTCTACCTCGTGACCGCGCAGCAGCGGCAGGCCGGTGGACGGGCGGATCGGATGGAGTCTGCTGCGGCAGCGGGCGGCTGCCAAAGCTGCCTGCGCGGCAGCCGTACTTTGCCTTTGGCGGACCCACGCAGATGCCATGTTTGCGCACAGCGCCGGGCTGTGGCATGGCATGTTTTGAGTAGTAGGATGTGAGATTGTGACTCCCGGCCACCAGCAAACACCCAAAGATCCCAACCAGCCGGCCTACCAGCGTAGGAGTGGCTGCTTCTGTTTCCAGTAATACTGTGGCAATTATTACTCCTCGTGTTTGTGTTTGCTTCAATAGAGCCCTACCTAAAGGTGCTGTCTTTGGCGCAAAGGATAGGGGTATCTGGAGACCCAGCGGATAAGATCTCCCTAACCTCTAGTGACATCTTTCGCACTAACTGCCAAGTTAGCCTCATGTACTTTCTACTTACTACTAGTACATGTTTGTTTAAGACTCAATCTTACGGTAATAACCGCAGTAGTCTTTTATTACTCCACAAGGTTTCACCGAGATGGGAATATGGGATGGGGCACAGCTTTTACCATCACAGAGACAGGTAACAAGGCTCAAGCAGTAAAGTTCCTTTCTCTCGGCCTCTCTAGTGTAGGAGTCAATGCCCCCCAGTTTACAGCGTGTGTGAGCGTCACATTTGCCTCTTCGTCCTGTGGCCATCACATGGATGAAGCCCCGCCATTTACTTCCTCGTATTTACCTGCAACGATACAAAAGGCCTAGTTATTGAACTACAAGTACCAGTACTAGTTCGCATAAATTACTCACGCAACGTACCGCCCCACACACACACAGTTATTGGCCTTTAGAGCAAGGATAATAAGCGCGCCGCGAGCCGGCTGCTAGCGAGCTGCAATTCTAATTACAGTCGGTTTGTATACTAAGCAGGTTTATAGGTTGACGGTAAGAAATAAGTAGCAACAGTAAAAGGACGTATGCCATTGAGAGAGGGAGAGGATGGAAAAGACATCTTTTCTCGTCACTTGTGCCTACAGCCAGGCTGTTAACTTACTTTCTTCTCTCTCCCTAATTCTCTCGCCTTCACGTATGATTTTGATGACATGGATCCTCTTGCAGCATGTTAAGTATGACTTATTGGCCCTATTCGGCTGGTAAAAAAACTGACTAATTTTGCCTGATTTAATATTGCTCTGTGAGAAAGAATAAGCCGAAATAAACCGAAACAAACCGAAAATAAGACAAGCGAACATAGCCATATACTTGCTCTTGACCCCACAGGTAATTGCTTGCTCCTGACCGCACAGGTAATTGCTTGCTCCTACGACTATGAAATGAAATGAAATTGCTGGGAGAAAAGGCCAAGCTATTATTTATTATGTCTTGCAACAGTAGTACACCACGCCTTTTCCTTAAAGGTTGAGGCGAGTACATGACAGATGAGTTCACTCGCACCAATGGCGATGAAAGAAAACCCAGACAGACTATTTTCAAGAGGCAGGCCGCAGTAGGGCCTTTCGGTTTGATCAATCACGCTAGTACCTTTGGTCGTAGATTTGAGTTTCTGACAGCCGGTTCTGCAGCCGACTTTTTAGCCATATCATAGTTTATTCTATCTCATAGAATGCTATTAAATCAGTCAAAATCAGCTAAAAAACCGCCAGCAGAACATCCCTTTGCTTTAACAACTCACTGCTACACCATCCGTGGTACGCGCTGTCAACTCACTGTCACTGGTAGTCATAATAACAATAATAAAACCCTAGAAAATGTTGTACCATAGCAGTATTGTAGTTGTATGTCCTGTTCGTTTGCTCTTTTCAGGTGATTGATAAGCTTAGCAGCCGTACTTCAATTTATTCGCCCTCATATAATACTATTGAATTAGCCGGAATTCGAAAAAAAACCACCGGCAGGACACGACCGTAGTATTTTGAGCTAAAAAACTCCCAAAAGGAAATCTCTCAAAACTCATCCAAAGCCAAAAGAATGGATGAAAGGACTGGTGCTATTTAAGGGCCACACCATAGTCCCCCAAAGAGCCACCACACACACCCTGCCTCCCACCAGAAAAGCACACCCACCTTCTCTCTCTCTCTCTCCCTCCACCCGCCTCTAACCAACCAGCCTGTCCCCAACAATGCACACCAACATCCACTCTCTCTTGTGGCTAGCCTGGTTGCCTCCCCAGGCTTTCAATATTATTGTGTCTGAGTTTGACTCATTTTCCATTGTGGGACCTAACTTATCTGGTTTGTTCTGCTGGCTCATTGCCATGTGCTGGGCTACAAGGTAGCTTGAAGAAGGCAAAAGTTAATGACTCCAAGCCAGGCACTGTCAGCTATTGGACAGATAGTTTAAACAGGTAAATACTATATCCTTACACCAGAGTCATCTCCTTATATCTTACACCAAAGTCGTCTCCTTATATGAGGAACCCTATTTTAGCATCGTATCTGGATAATAAAATCCCAACTTAATACTTACGCATCCTATTAACAGCATCGACAACGTTACATTTTGGAGTAGTATTAGTATGTTACATACTTACATCCTGGAATAGTGTTAGTATGTGTATGTTATGGTTCTATATAAGATTATTTTGATTTTAGTTGCCACTTCGCAGTCATAATAATTCCCATTTCTAAAACCTTGTACACATTTTCAGGACCATGTTGAGCAGAGAGAAAGCAAACAAACCGACGGAGGACAACTCTTTGCTGCTTAATTCTACGAATAGCCAGCCCACCTTGTCCCTGCTCTCTCAACTGAAGCAGCAGAACAAACCAGATAAGTTAGGTCCCACAATGGAAAATGAGTCAAACTCAGACACAATAATATTGAAAGCCTGGGGAGGCAACCAGGCTAGCCACAAGAGAGAGTGGATGTTGGTGTGCATTGTTGGGGACAGGCTGGTTGGTTAGAGGCGGGTGGAGGGAGAGAGAGAGAGAGAAGGTGGGTGTGCTTTTCTGGTGGGAGGCAGGGTGTGTGTGGTGGCTCTTTGGGGGACTATGGTGTGGCCCTTAAATAGCACCAGTCCTTTCATCCATTCTTTTGGCTTTGGATGAGTTTTGAGAGATTTCCTTTTGGGAGTTTTTTAGCTCAAAATACTACGGTCGTGTCCTGCCGGTGGTTTTTTTTCGAATTCCGGCTAATTCAATAGTATTATATGAGGGCGAATAAATTGAAGTACGGCTGCTAAGCTTATCAATCACCTGAAAAGAGCAAACGAACAGGACATACAACTACAATACTGCTATGGTACAACATTTTCTAGGGTTTTATTATTGTTATTATGACTACCAGTGACAGTGAGTTGACAGCGCGTACCACGGATGGTGTAGCAGTGAGTTGTTAAAGCAAAGGGATGTTCTGCTGGCGGTTTTTTAGCTGATTTTGACTGATTTAATAGCATTCTATGAGATAGAATAAACTATGATATGGCTAAAAAGTCGGCTGCAGAACCGGCTGTCAGAAACTCAAATCTACGACCAAAGGTACTAGCGTGATTGATCAAACCGAAAGGCCCTACTGCGGCCTGCCTCTTGAAAATAGTCTGTCTGGGTTTTCTTTCATCGCCATTGGTGCGAGTGAACTCATCTGTCATGTACTCGCCTCAACCTTTAAGGAAAAGGCGTGGTGTACTACTGTTGCAAGACATAATAAATAATAGCTTGGCCTTTTCTCCCAGCAATTTCATTTCATTTCATAGTCGTAGGAGCAAGCAATTACCTGTGCGGTCAGGAGCAAGCAATTACCTGTGGGGTCAAGAGCAAGTATATGGCTATGTTCGCTTGTCTTATTTTCGGTTTGTTTCGGTTTATTTCGGCTTATTCTTTCTCACAGAGCAATATTAAATCAGGCAAAATTAGTCAGTTTTTTTACCAGCCGAATAGGGCCAATAAGTCATACTTAACATGCTGCAAGAGGATCCATGTCATCAAAATCATACGTGAAGGCGAGAGAATTAGGGAGAGAGAAGAAAGTAAGTTAACAGCCTGGCTGTAGGCACAAGTGACGAGAAAAGATGTCTTTTCCATCCTCTCCCTCTCTCAATGGCATACGTCCTTTTACTGTTGCTACTTATTTCTTACCGTCAACCTATAAACCTGCTTAGTATACAAACCGACTGTAATTAGAATTGCAGCTCGCTAGCAGCCGGCTCGCGGCGCGCTTATTATCCTTGCTCTAAAGGCCAATAACTGTGTGTGTGTGGGGCGGTACGTTGCGTGAGTAATTTATGCGAACTAGTACTGGTACTTGTAGTTCAATAACTAGGCCTTTTGTATCGTTGCAGGTAAATACGAGGAAGTAAATGGCGGGGCTTCATCCATGTGATGGCCACAGGACGAAGAGGCAAATGTGACGCTCACACACGCTGTAAACTGGGGGGCATTGACTCCTACACTAGAGAGGCCGAGAGAAAGGAACTTTACTGCTTGAGCCTTGTTACCTGTCTCTGTGATGGTAAAAGCTGTGCCCCATCCCATATTCCCATCTCGGTGAAACCTTGTGGAGTAATAAAAGACTACTGCGGTTATTACCGTAAGATTGAGTCTTAAACAAACATGTACTAGTAGTAAGTAGAAAGTACATGAGGCTAACTTGGCAGTTAGTGCGAAAGATGTCACTAGAGGTTAGGGAGATCTTATCCGCTGGGTCTCCAGATACCCCTATCCTTTGCGCCAAAGACAGCACCTTTAGGTAGGGCTCTATTGAAGCAAACACAAACACGAGGAGTAATAATTGCCACAGTATTACTGGAAACAGAAGCAGCCACTCCTACGCTGGTAGGCCGGCTGGTTGGGATCTTTGGGTGTTTGCTGGTGGCCGGGAGTCACAATCTCACATCCTACTACTCAAAACATGCCATGCCACAGCCCGGCGCTGTGCGCAAACATGGCATCTGCGTGGGTCCGCCAAAGGCAAAGTACGGCTGCCGCGCAGGCAGCTTTGGCAGCCGCCCGCTGCCGCAGCAGACTCCATCCGATCCGCCCGTCCACCGGCCTGCCGCTGCTGCGCGGTCACGAGGTAGAGGTGACGCTTTTCAAGTCCCCTCCTCGCCCCTCCAGCTCCAGCTCCAGCTCCAGCTCCAGTCCCGGCCGCCCTGGGGGCTCGGGGCTTCATCATTCATTCATTGCCCAGCGCGCGGCGCAACACCGTCCGCTGCTTTGCTTTGCTTCGCTTTGCTCGCCCACTGAAATGCCAACGAACGCTCGGGGGCCGGGCACGCGTGGCAGGGGCTATTTACTCCAGGCGCTCGCTCCCGCGTTCGTGAACCCGAGCGGGCGGGCGGATGGACCAGCTTTCGGCCCTGTGTGGGCTGGTGTTTTTCTCCTGATTGTGACTGATTTAACAGTATTCCTATGACAAAAAAATAAGTTACAGTACGACCGGTAAGTTTAAGGGAACGGTGCGTTCCTCTCTTTCCTCTCTTGGGTTCGGTCTCGCTCGCTCCCCCTTTGATAGCTGGAGCACACATTTTGCCTTGGCAGTTGCTCCAGAGCGCTGCCACATGCGGCGTCGCCCTGCCTGGCTGCCTGGTGCCTGCCGCTCTCTGGTGAGCAGAGCAGCCAAAGCCCAAGCATCATGTGAGTTTCAAGAGGGGGTTCGGTCGGCCGCTGGGCCCCGTGGCACGCACGGCACCAACCCAGCTTCTTACGGCGCGGCGGCCCAATTTCTTTGTCATGACAAAGACGACCACAGGCCGAGAGGCAGGGTTTTTTTTTCTTTAACTAACTACTGCTAACGACGACGACGACGACGACGACATGCCAGCCGGCAACCATGTGGCCGACGCTTGCTTGCACTGTGACGAATGTTTTCTTACTCTCGGCAAGATCGATCACACACGGCAGATTATTATTGGAGGAGTTGACTGTGCATCATCAAAAGTATAAAAAGAATCTCAGAGGTGGACCAAAGACAATAGTAAGTGATATTTTTACCTAAGCTCCTATAGGACAGACAGGAGTAGTCAATCCACTTAGGGTACTTTGCCGCTGCGCGCCTCTTCTTTCTACCATTGTTTCATTTATCCCTCTCACTGATTGCTTATTAGATAAGAGACAAAAATATTCTTCCTTCGTTTATTTTTTAATCAAAAATTTCATTAAGATTCATTCTTTTTGATAACTTGAGAATATAAAAGAAGGCAGATTGGATGAGTTGAGCCTATACGAGCCTGTTCGCTTGAACTTTTCAGCCGCAGCCGCAACCAAATCTCTCTCACAGAATACTATTGAAACAGTCGCAGCCAGTTGCAAACAAGTCCTGCCGAACAGGCCTTGCTCCAGCAGATTCCTTCTTTACGTTGATCATCAAAAAACAACCTCAATCCTCCCCACAATAGAGAAGTATCTTTGTCAATAAATCTAAAAGTAGTATTGACGATCACCAATACCACTATGCTAGGGCATCTCCAATAGTTTGATAAAGCTACTTTCAATCTTGATTTCCTGGCAGGATGAAAAAAAAACCTTCCTCCAACAACTCTCTATTCTGACTCCCAATCTATTCACACTTGGAAAAATGGAGACACATCCATGGCAAAGATATGCAAACAAGTGCTGTTTTTTTTTCCTTTGACACGCCGTCGCCCAGACCGCCATCGCCTGGAAATCAAGATTGAAAGTAGCTTTATCAAACTATTGGAGATGCCCTAGCATAGTGGTATTGGTGATCGTCAATACTACTTTTAGATTTATTGACAAAGATACTTCTCTATTGTGGGGAGGATTGAGGTTGTTTTTTGATGATCAACGTAAAGAAGGAATCTGCTGGAGCAAGGCCTGTTCGGCAGGACTTGTTTGCAACTGGCTGCGACTGTTTCAATAGTATTCTGTGAGAGAGATTTGGTTGCGGCTGCGGCTGAAAAGTTCAAGCGAACAGGCTCGTATAGGCTCAACTCATCCAATCTGCCTTCTTTTATATTCTCAAGTTATCAAAAAGAATGAATCTTAATGAAATTTTTGATTAAAAAATAAACGAAGGAAGAATATTTTTGTCTCTTATCTAATAAGCAATCAGTGAGAGGGATAAATGAAACAATGGTAGAAAGAAGAGGCGCGCAGCGGCAAAGTACCCTAAGTGGATTGACTACTCCTGTCTGTCCTATAGGAGCTTAGGTAAAAATATCACTTACTATTGTCTTTGGTCCACCTCTGAGATTCTTTTTATACTTTTGATGATGCACAGTCAACTCCTCCAATAATAATCTGCCGTGTGTGATCGATCTTGCCGAGAGTAAGAAAACATTCGTCACAGTGCAAGCAAGCGTCGGCCACATGGTTGCCGGCTGGCATGTCGTCGTCGTCGTCGTCGTCGTTAGCAGTAGTTAGTTAAAGAAAAAAAACCCTGCCTCTCGGCCTGTGGTCGTCTTTGTCATGACAAAGAAATTGGGCCGCCGCGCCGTAAGAAGCTGGGTTGGTGCCGTGCGTGCCACGGGGCCCAGCGGCCGACCGAACCCCCTCTTGAAACTCACATGATGCTTGGGCTTTGGCTGCTCTGCTCACCAGAGAGCGGCAGGCACCAGGCAGCCAGGCAGGGCGACGCCGCATGTGGCAGCGCTCTGGAGCAACTGCCAAGGCAAAATGTGTGCTCCAGCTATCAAAGGGGGAGCGAGCGAGACCGAACCCAAGAGAGGAAAGAGAGGAACGCACCGTTCCCTTAAACTTACCGGTCGTACTGTAACTTATTTTTTTGTCATAGGAATACTGTTAAATCAGTCACAATCAGGAGAAAAACACCAGCCCACACAGGGCCGAAAGCTGGTCCATCCGCCCGCCCGCTCGGGTTCACGAACGCGGGAGCGAGCGCCTGGAGTAAATAGCCCCTGCCACGCGTGCCCGGCCCCCGAGCGTTCGTTGGCATTTCAGTGGGCGAGCAAAGCGAAGCAAAGCAAAGCAGCGGACGGTGTTGCGCCGCGCGCTGGGCAATGAATGAATGATGAAGCCCCGAGCCCCCAGGGCGGCCGGGACTGGAGCTGGAGCTGGAGCTGGAGCTGGAGGGGCGAGGAGGGGACTTGAAAAGCGTCACCTCTACCTCGTGACCGCGCAGCAGCGGCAGGCCGGTGGACGGGCGGATCGGATGGAGTCTGCTGCGGCAGCGGGCGGCTGCCAAAGCTGCCTGCGCGGCAGCCGTACTTTGCCTTTGGCGGACCCACGCAGATGCCATGTTTGCGCACAGCGCCGGGCTGTGGCATGGCATGTTTTGAGTAGTAGGATGTGAGATTGTGACTCCCGGCCACCAGCAAACACCCAAAGATCCCAACCAGCCGGCCTACCAGCGTAGGAGTGGCTGCTTCTGTTTCCAGTAATACTGTGGCAATTATTACTCCTCGTGTTTGTGTTTGCTTCAATAGAGCCCTACCTAAAGGTGCTGTCTTTGGCGCAAAGGATAGGGGTATCTGGAGACCCAGCGGATAAGATCTCCCTAACCTCTAGTGACATCTTTCGCACTAACTGCCAAGTTAGCCTCATGTACTTTCTACTTACTACTAGTACATGTTTGTTTAAGACTCAATCTTACGGTAATAACCGCAGTAGTCTTTTATTACTCCACAAGGTTTCACCGAGATGGGAATATGGGATGGGGCACAGCTTTTACCATCACAGAGACAGGTAACAAGGCTCAAGCAGTAAAGTTCCTTTCTCTCGGCCTCTCTAGTGTAGGAGTCAATGCCCCCCAGTTTACAGCGTGTGTGAGCGTCACATTTGCCTCTTCGTCCTGTGGCCATCACATGGATGAAGCCCCGCCATTTACTTCCTCGTATTTACCTGCAACGATACAAAAGGCCTAGTTATTGAACTACAAGTACCAGTACTAGTTCGCATAAATTACTCACGCAACGTACCGCCCCACACACACACAGTTATTGGCCTTTAGAGCAAGGATAATAAGCGCGCCGCGAGCCGGCTGCTAGCGAGCTGCAATTCTAATTACAGTCGGTTTGTATACTAAGCAGGTTTATAGGTTGACGGTAAGAAATAAGTAGCAACAGTAAAAGGACGTATGCCATTGAGAGAGGGAGAGGATGGAAAAGACATCTTTTCTCGTCACTTGTGCCTACAGCCAGGCTGTTAACTTACTTTCTTCTCTCTCCCTAATTCTCTCGCCTTCACGTATGATTTTGATGACATGGATCCTCTTGCAGCATGTTAAGTATGACTTATTGGCCCTATTCGGCTGGTAAAAAAAACTGACTAATTTTGCCTGATTTAATATTGCTCTGTGAGAAAGAATAAGCCGAAATAAACCGAAACAAACCGAAAATAAGACAAGCGAACATAGCCATATACTTGCTCTTGACCCCACAGGTAATTGCTTGCTCCTGACCGCACAGGTAATTGCTTGCTCCTACGACTATGAAATGAAATGAAATTGCTGGGAGAAAAGGCCAAGCTATTATTTATTATGTCTTGCAACAGTAGTACACCACGCCTTTTCCTTAAAGGTTGAGGCGAGTACATGACAGATGAGTTCACTCGCACCAATGGCGATGAAAGAAAACCCAGACAGACTATTTTCAAGAGGCAGGCCGCAGTAGGGCCTTTCGGTTTGATCAATCACGCTAGTACCTTTGGTCGTAGATTTGAGTTTCTGACAGCCGGTTCTGCAGCCGACTTTTTAGCCATATCATAGTTTATTCTATCTCATAGAATGCTATTAAATCAGTCAAAATCAGCTAAAAAACCGCCAGCAGAACATCCCTTTGCTTTAACAACTCACTGCTACACCATCCGTGGTACGCGCTGTCAACTCACTGTCACTGGTAGTCATAATAACAATAATAAAACCCTAGAAAATGTTGTACCATAGCAGTATTGTAGTTGTATGTCCTGTTCGTTTGCTCTTTTCAGGTGATTGATAAGCTTAGCAGCCGTACTTCAATTTATTCGCCCTCATATAATACTATTGAATTAGCCGGAATTCGAAAAAAAAACCACCGGCAGGACACGACCGTAGTATTTTGAGCTAAAAAACTCCCAAAAGGAAATCTCTCAAAACTCATCCAAAGCCAAAAGAATGGATGAAAGGACTGGTGCTATTTAAGGGCCACACCATAGTCCCCCAAAGAGCCACCACACACACCCTGCCTCCCACCAGAAAAGCACACCCACCTTCTCTCTCTCTCTCTCCCTCCACCCGCCTCTAACCAACCAGCCTGTCCCCAACAATGCACACCAACATCCACTCTCTCTCGTCAGCAGGCTCTTCTGCCCCAAATGAGTGCTGAGTTTTGTGCTGCTGCTGCTGCTGGTGCTGCTGCGGCCATGGAGCTCGGAGTCGGCGATGTGATGGGGCTGCAGCAAGACATCACCGCGCCATCACCCAGGAACAGCGACCTGGGTCTTCTCAAGCGAGCAGCCCTCACCCAGGCAGCGGCTGCTGCTGCTGCCCCCTACCCCTCCCCCTTCCTCGACGAACAGAAGATGCTCAGGTTCTCCAAGGCGGCTCACACATTGCCCTCAGGTTTGGATGCCGCCTCAGTCCTCAACAACACACTTTCTTCCATCATGCCCATTCGTTCTTCCTTCCTTTCATACGCACTGTAGAACCAAGATGTCGTGCCCATTCATTCCTCCTTTCATACGCACTGTAGAAGTAGAACCAAGATGCCATTTTGCATGTTCTTGGATGGATATGTATGATAGACAGCGGCCGTAGTAGTGTCTCTCTATTGTAAGGCCAGTCTCTACACTGAGAAATGGCCTCATAATATTCAAAAAGAAAAGCAAAAGTCAAAAGGAGAACACTCTGGTGCTGCATTCATGGAACTTGATGAGCTCTCATGAATGCTATGCTACATGGAGGGGCCTAGCCTAGCGGCCATAGGGATTTGCAAAGCACTAGAGCTCTCTCTGGGCCCTGGGCCCCTCCCTCCCCGGCCAAGGCCAAGGCTGCCCGTAAACATTTCATCTGCTTTTTTACCTTTACACTTTTGTCTTGGCGCTCCCTTCACCATGCACGTCTCTGGAGATAAGGTTGCCGTTTGCTTCAGCATTTCAGATTTGGTCAGACTAAATATTCTCCTTGTCTCGCCATCATCTAGGCTTGGATTTTGGAGGCCCAAGTGAGCAGGCTCTCCTGCTATCCAGGACCAAGAGGCCATTTACTCCCTCGCAGTGGATGGAGCTGGAGCACCAGGCTCTGATATACAAGTATCTCAATGCAAAGGCCCCCATACCTTCCAGCCTGCTCATTTCAATCAGCAAGAGCTTCAGATCATCCAATAGAGGTATGCATGCATGTTCTGAATCAGAAGGTTCTCTACTTCAAAACTACTAGCACTTGCAATAAACCAAGATTGAAGAGAAATACTATTTTGCACAAATGGATGCCTTTGTAGTGTTACATGGTAAATTACAATGTTGGCAACTCTGTAGTGTCTGAAACTACAAGTCATTAAGTTCAATAGATGAATGTCATGGAACTACAAAGACATTACATTCAGCTAGAGCCGCACTAAAATGTTACCATCATTTTGTACCCAAACAATCATATTCCATAAAGAATAACCACAGTATTGCTTTGAATATAAATGTAATCAGAGCTTGACAGACTTCTCTAATGCAGTGAGCTGGAGGCCTCTCTATCAAGGCTACGCAAATGCAGACTCTGACCCAGAACCTGGAAGATGCCGACGAACAGATGGAAAGAAGTGGCGATGCTCCAAGGAGGCAATGGCTGATCACAAGTATTGTGAGCGGCACATCAACAGAAACCGTCACCGTTCAAGAAAGCCTGTGGAAAACCAACCTAAAAAGACTACCAAGGAGGTGCCTGCTGCTGCTGGCTCATTGCCATGTGCTGGGCTACAAGGTAGCTTGAAGAAGGCAAAAGTTAATGACTCCAAGCCAGGCACTGTCAGCTATTGGACAGATAGTTTAAACAGGTAAATACTATATCCTTACACCAGAGTCATCTCCTTATATCTTACACCAAAGTCGTCTCCTTATATGAGGAACCCTATTTTAGCATCGTATCTGGATAATAAAATCCCAACTTAATACTTACGCATCCTATTAACAGCATCGACAACGTTACATTTTGGAGTAGTATTAGTATGTTACATACTTACATCCTGGAATAGTGTTAGTATGTGTATGTTATGGTTCTATATAAGATTATTTTGATTTTAGTTGCCACTTCGCAGTCATAATAATTCCCATTTCTAAAACCTTGTACACATTTTCAGGACCATGTTGAGCAGAGAGAAAGCAAACAAACCGACGGAGGACAACTCTTTGCTGCTTAATTCTACGAATAGCCAGCCCACCTTGTCCCTGCTCTCTCAACTGAAGTAGCAGAACAAACCAGATAAGTTAGGTCCCACAATGGAAAATGAGTCAAACTCAGACACAATAATATTGAAAGCCTGGGGAGGCAACCAGGCTAGCCACAAGAGCATTTCCTCCACACAGCGCCATGATGCTGACTCCCTCCAATCAGTGCTTCAAAATTTAA
>JAHUYU010001932.1:0-13611 GCA_030439765.1 Tripidium arundinaceum | reverse complement strand
GAAGGACTGGCGCGCCACTGCGCAAAGACCTCCTCAAAGTCGATGCCCTCATGCTGGATGAAGCCGCGGGCGACGAGGCGCGCCTTGTGCTTGACGATGGCGCCGTGCTCGTCCCGCTTGACCTTGTACACCCACTTCAGCCCGATCGGACAGCACCCTAGAGGCGGATTGACGAGCTCCCAAGTCTCGTTCTCCTCGATCACCTTCATCTCCTCTAGCATCGCCCGTCGTCAATTGGCGTCGTGCTCGGCCAGCGCGAACGTGGGCAGCTCCTCTGCACTGACGAGAAGAAGCTCTAGATCGTTGAGCAGTTGACTCGTCTAGCCTGAGGCCCCTATGTTGCCGATGATGTCGTCCAACCTACAAAAATGCACCTCCTCACCGTCGTGGAAGGCATCCACGAACTCGCTGATATCGCTTGGGGGAGAGGTGAATTCGATCGGTGGTTGGCACCGCTGCTCTGCCGGAGTGGTCAGCGCTGCTGCTGGACCGCTCAGCACCCCTTCGGGAGTGGTCAGCTACCCTATTGGAGCGGTCGGCACCACACCTGGAGTGGTCGGCTCCACACCTAGAGTGGTCGGATCTACTCCCGAAGTGGTCGGCACCACTGCTGGACCGCTCTGCACCACTCCTGGGGTGGTCAGCTCTCCTGCTGGAGTGATCCGCACCCTCTCTCGAGTGGTCGGCTCTGCTGCTGGAGTGGTCAGCACCTCCTCTCTAGTGTCTCCACCACCGTGGATGACCAAGTGCTCGACGATGAAGGTGCTACTGAAGCCGCCAGCTTCCCCCGTGCCCGGACCCTCCTAGTCCCAGCCGCCTTCTTATCGAACACGACGTCGTGAGAGACCACCACCTTGCCCCCACGCGGGTCGTAGAGCCGATACGTCTTGGTGCCCTTGTCGTAGCCCAGGAGCACCATCGGCGTGCTCCTATCTTCCAGCTTGGTGAGGAACGGCTTTGTCTTCTTGACATGACCGATGCAGCTGAACGTCCTGAGAAAGGACACATCTGGCTTGCGCCCGTACCAAGCTTCAAACAGCGTCACGCCCTTCAGGGCCTTCATGGGCGTGCGGTTGAGGATGAACACCGCCGTGGTCACCGCCTCACCCTAGAACTCTACCGGCATGCTCTTGGCCTTCATCATGGATCGAGCCATGCCGACCACCGTCTGGTTCCGCCGCTCCACCATGCCATTATGCTATGGCGAGTACGGCGTGGTGTGGTGTCTCACCACTCCCCGATCCGCGCAGTACGTACCGAACTCCACAGAAGTGAATTCGCCGCCGCGATCTGTCCTCAGCACGCACAGCTTCTTCCCGGATTCTGCCTCCGCCCATGCCTGGAACCTCTTGATCACCACCGCTACCTCGTCCTTGGTCGTTAGGAGTTGCAGCCACATGTAGCGACTGCAATCATCCACAAGCAGAAGGAAATACCGCCGGCCGCCGTGCGTGGTCGACGTGATTGGCCCGCAGAGGTCACCATGGACGAGCTCGAGAGCGTCCACCGCGCGATACTTGGCCACCTTTGGGAATGGCAGCCTTCTCTGCTTCCCGGCCAGGCAGCTCTCACACAGCTCGCCTGCGTGCTTGATGTGGGGCAGCCCGCAGACCATCTTCTCCAGCCGACTGAGCGCGTCGAACCTGAGATGGCCGAAGTGGGCGTGCCACAACCACGGCCCCTCCGTGCGCTGTGCCGCCAAACAGATCGGCTGCTCCACCTTCAAGTCGAGCAGGTATAGTCGATTATGGGAGCATTTTACCTTGGTGAGAAGACGCCGCTCCCGGTCGTGAATCTTCAAGATCCCGCTCTCGATTAGCACCTCGCACTCGTGCTCGTCCAGCTGCCCAATGCTGACGATGCTTGAACACAGCTGAGGGATGTAAAACACATCTGTCAGCGCGTGGTGCTCGTCATTCTGGCACCGGAAGATGACGGTGCCACGGCCTCGAATCTCCACCTTTGAGCCGTCCCCGAACCTCACCGACCCCGTCACGCCACCATCGAGCTCGGAGAAAGCTGCCTTAAAGCCGGTCATGTGGTTGCTGGCGCTGGAGTCCAAGTACCACCTCTGCTCCACCTCGCCGTCCACATGTCCAAGATGGACTTGGGCACGTGGCTCATCGAGGTCGATGGCTTGTGATGCCTTTCCCTGCTCCGCAACCACTACCTTCTTTGCTTTCTCCTCTGCCTCGATGTCATGCGGTGCACAGAATGTTGCCATCAGGAGAGTTGGCTCGTCGTCGTCCACCTACGCCAGGTGAGCCTCAGCCTTCTTTTTCTTCTTTTGGTTCGAGCATTCCTTGGCCCAATGGCCAGTCTTCCCGCAGCGGCGGCAAGTGTCCCTGCCGAGGGGCTTGCCGTCCTCTTCTTCTGCGGGGGCTTGCCACGGCGCTTGCCGTCGCCTCCACGGCTGGAGGAGCCTTACCCGGACTGCTTCTCCCACATCCGGGCAGCCCACTCCTCCTCGTTCAGCAGCAACTTGCCGCTGACCAGTGTCGCAGCCGCTTCTGCGCGGTCGTCCACCGCCCGCAAGCGCCCAGTCACATCCTCAATCATGAGGGTGGACATGTCGATCAGTGTCTCGATGGAGAGCGCGATCTGGGTGTACTTGGGCGGCACGACCCACAGATAGTTGGCGACTGCCTCCTCGTCATCAATGGTGACACCGTGCGCTGCCAGCTGACTGACAAGCGACTGCAGCCTGAGGGCGAAATCCTCCACTACCTCCCCATCGCTGAACGCCGGCGCGTCGAACTCCCGCCACAGCTGCTGCGCCTTCGCCTTCTTCGCATGATCTGACCTGATGTGCATGGCCTTGAGGGCGTCCCAAGCTTCCTTGGCGGAGTCCTTCAACCCCAGTGGCTCTCGGTACTCCGAAGGCACGGCGGACAGGATTGCCTCCAGCGCCGTGCAGTGTTCTTCTTCATCCTCAGTGCCCTGGTCGATGGCCTTCTAGAGCCGTCAGGCTCTGAGCTTGACCTTCATGGTCACCGACCACTCGCCGTAGTTCATGCGGGTGAGGACCGGCCAGTTAGCCCTGCTAACGTCCCGCACGATCCTCTGCACGGGTGCGGCTAACCACCGACGATGGAGGGCGATGCTGCGGTAGTGGTGGTGCAGGATGGAGGGGTGCATCCGCCGCCTCCGCCCCACCCGTGCAGAGGATCGTGCGGGACGTTAGCAGGGCTAACTGGCCGGTCCTCACCGCATGAACTACGGCGAGTGGTCGGTGACCATGAAGGTCAAGCTCAGAGCCTGACGGCTCTAGAAGGCCATCGACCAGGGCACTGAGGATGAAGAAGAACACTGCACGGCGCTGGAGGCAATCCTGTCCGCCGTGCCTTCGGAGTACCGAGAGCCACTGGGGTTGAAGGACTCCGCCAAGGAAGCTTGGGACGCCCTCAAGGCCATGCACATCAGGTCAGATCATGCGAAGAAGGCGAAGGCGCAGCAGCTGTGGCGGGAGTTCGACGCGCCGGCGTTCAGCGATGGGGAGGTAGTGGAGGATTTCGCCCTCAGGCTGCAGTCGCTTGTCAGTCAGCTGGCAGCGCACGGTGTCACCATTGATGACGAGGAGGCAGTCGCCAACTATCTGTGGGTCGTGCCGCCCAAGTACACCCAGATCGCGCTCTCCATCGAGACACTGATCGACATGTCCACCCTCATGATTGAGGATGTGACTGGGCGCTTGCGGGCGGTGGACGACCGCGCAGAAGCGGCTGCGACACTGGTCAGCGGCAAGTTGCTGCTGAACGAGGAGGAGTGGGCTGCCCGGATGTGGGAGAAGCAGTCCGGGTAAGGCTCCTCCAGCCGTGGAGGCGACGGCAAGCGCCGTGGCAAGCCCCCGCAGAAGAAGAGGACGGCAAGCCCCTCGGCAGGGACACTTGCCGCCGCTGCGGGAAGACTGGCCATTGGGCCAAGGAATGCTCGAACCAAAAGAAGAAAAAGAAGGCTGAGGCTCACCTGGCGTAGGTGGACGACGACGAGCCAACTCTCCTGATGGCAACATTCTGTGCACCGCATGACATCGAGGCAGAGGAGAAAGCAAAGAAGGTAGTGGTTGCGGAGCAGGGAAAGGCATCACAAGCCATCGACCTCGATGAGCCACGTGCCCAAGTCCATCTTGGACATGTGGACGGCGAGGTGGAGCAGAGGTGGTACTTGGACTCCAGCGCCAGCAACCACATGACCGGCTTTAAGGCAGCTTTCTCCGAGCTCGATGGTGGCGTGACGGGGTCGGTGAGGTTCGGGGACGGCTCAAAGGTGGAGATTCGAGGCCGTGGCACCGTCATCTTCCGGTGCCAGAATGACGAGCACCACGCGCTGACAGATGTGTTTTACATCCCTCAGCTGTGTTCAAGCATCGTCAGCATTGGGCAGCTGGACGAGCACGAGTGCGAGGTGCTAATCGAGAGCGGGATCTTGAAGATTCACGACCGGGAGCGGCGTCTTCTCACCAAGGTAAAATGCTCCCATAATCGACTATACCTGCTCGACTTGAAGGTGGAGCAGCCGATCTGTTTGGCGGCACAGCGCACGGAGGGGCCGTGGTTGTGGCACGCCCACTTCGGCCATCTCAGGTTCGACGCGCTCAGTCGGCTGGAGAAGATGGTCTGCGGGCTGCCCCACATCAAGCACGCAGGCGAGCTGTGTGAGAGCTGCCTGGCCGGGAAGCAGAGAAGGCTGCCATTCCCAAAGGTGGCCAAGTATCGCGCGGTGGACGCTCTCGAGCTCGTCCATGGTGACCTCTGCGGGCCAATCACGTCGACCACGCACGGCGGCCGGCGGTATTTCCTTCTGCTTGTGGATGATTGCAGTCGCTACATGTGGCTGCAACTCCTAACGACCAAGGACGAGGTAGCGGTGGTGATCAAGAGGTTCCAGGCATGGGCGGAGGCAGAATCCGGGAAGAAGCTGTGCGTGCTGAGGACAGATCGCGGCGGCGAATTCACTTCTGTGGAGTTCGGTACGTACTGCGCGGATCGGGGAGTGGTGAGACACCACACCACGCCGTACTCGCCATAGCATAATGGCATGGTGGAGCGGCGGAACCAGACGGTGGTCGGCATGGCTCGATCCATGATGAAGGCCAAGAGCATGCCGGTAGAGTTCTAGGGTGAGGCGGTGACCACGGCGGTGTTCATCCTCAACCGCACGCCCATGAAGGCCCTGAAGGGCGTGACGCTGTTTGAAGCTTGGTACGGGCGCAAGCCAGATGTGTCCTTTCTCAGGACGTTCAGCTGCATCGGTCATGTCAAGAAGACAAAGCCGTTCCTCACCAAGCTGGAAGATAGGAGCACGCCGATGGTGCTCCTGGGCTACGACAAGGGCACCAAGACGTATCGGCTCTACGACCCGCGTGGGGGCAAGGTGGTGGTCTCTCACGACGTCGTGTTCGATAAGAAGGCGGCTGGGACTAGGAGGGTCCGGGCACGGGGGAAGCTGGCGGCTTCAGTAGCACCTTCATCGTCGAGCACTTGGTCATCCACGGTGGTGGAGACACTAGAGAGGAGGTGCTGACCACTCCAGCAGCAGAGCCGACCACTCGAGAGAGGGTGCGGATCACTCCAGCAGGAGAGCTGACCACCCCAGGAGTGGTGCAGAGCGGTCCAGCAGTGGTGCCGACCACTTCGGGAGTAGATCCGACCACTCTAGGTGTGGAGCCGACCACTCCAGGTGTGGTGCCGACCGCTCCAATAGGGTAGCTGACCACTCCCGAAGGGGTGCTGAGCGGTCCAGCAGCAGCGCTGACCACTCCGGCAGAGCAGCGGTGCCAACCACCGATCGAATTCACCTCTCCCCCAAGCGATATCAGCGAGTTCGTGGATGCCTTCCACGACGGTGAGGAGGTGCATTTTTGTAGGTTGGACGACATCATCGGCAACATAGGGGCCTCAGGCTAGACGAGTCAACTGCTCAACGATCTAGAGCTTCTTCTCGTCAGTGCAGAGGAGCTGCCCACGTTCGCGCTGGCCGAGCACGACGCCAATTGGCGACGGGCGATGCTAGAGGAGATGAAGGTGATCGAGGAGAACGAGACTTGGGAGCTCGTCAATCCGCCTCTAGGGTGCTGTCCGATCGGGCTGAAGTGGGTGTACAAGGTCAAGCGGGACGAGCACGGCGCCATCGTCAAGCACAAGGCGCGCCTCGTCGCCCGCGGCTTCATCCAGCATGAGGGCATCGACTTTGAGGAGGTCTTTGCGCCAGTGGCGCGCATGGAGTTGGTCCGCCTACTGCTGGCTCTGGCAGCGACGAAGGACTGGCGCGTACACCACCTCGATGTCAAGTCGGCATTCCTCAACGGCGAGCTAGCGGAGACGGTCTTTGTCAAGCAAGCTCTAGGCTTCACCGTCAAGGGAGCAGAGCACAAGGTGCTCAGGCTGCGGAAGGCGCTCTACGGGCTTTGGTAGGCCCCGTGGGCATGGAATGCCAAGCTCGACGCCACGATGGGCGAGCTTGGGTTCACCCGCTGTGAAACAAAGCACGCGCTCTACACACGACGACGGGGGAAGGAGCAGCTCATCATCGGCGTGTACATGGACGACCTGATCGTCACCGGAGCGTGAGCAGAGGACATCGGCGGCTTCAAGCGCGAGATGGTCGCTCATTTTCGAATGAGTGATCTCGGCGCGCTCTCCTACTACCTTGGCATTGAGGTAAAACAGGGGAAGGACTCCATCTCCCTGGGCCAGCGCGCCTATGCGGACAAGCTTTTGGAGCGCGGCAGCATGGTGGACTGCAAGCCAAGCACGACTCCAATGGAGGAGAAGCTCAAGATGTCGAAGCACAGCACTGCGGCGAAGGTGGACGTGACACGCTACTGGAGCATCATCGGCGGGCTGCGCTATCTGACGCATACTCGACCGGACATCGCGTTCACGGTCGGGTATGTCAGTCGGTTCATGGAGGATCCTCGGGAGGACCACTGGTCGACGGTGAAGAGGCTATTGCGGTACGTCAAGGGGTCACTGGATCAGACAATCGTCTTTCCTAAGCACGGTGGCAGAGGTGGGCTGAGGCTCACGGTCTTCAGCGAGGCACCCCTAAGACCGATGAAGGTGAGCCAGAGCTCACGGTCTTCAGCGATGCAGACATGGCGGGCGACATCGACGGTCAGCGGAGCACCTCCAGTGTGCTCGTCTTCCTCAGGTCAACTCCAATTGCTTGGCAGTCGCTGAAGCAGAAAATCATGGCGCTGTCAACATGTAAGGCGGAGTATGTTGCAGCGGCCATGGGAGCGTGCCAGGCGGTTTGGCTGCGCCGGCTGCTTAGGCGAGCTGATCGGCGAAGAAGCTCACCCATCGGCTCTGATGGTGGACAACAAGCCCGCCATCGCCCTCTCCAAGAACCCTATCCTCCATGACTGGAGCAAGCACATCGACATCAAGTTCCACTTCCTTAGGGACTACGTTAATGGAGGGTAGATCGTCATCGAGTTCGTCAAAACTGGTCGGCAACTCGCTGACATTCTCACCAAGTCACTCGGGCGTCTTCGGTTCATGGAGCTGAGGAAGATGATTGGCATGGTGGAGGTTCCGACCTCGGGCTGGCAGCAGGATTAGGGGAAGAATTGTGAAAAGTAACATGTTACCCTGCCCTCCCTCTCTCTCCTCCTAGTGTGACAGCAGAGGCAAAAGTCAAGGCTACTATCATTCCAAGTTACTGTAGCGACGTGGCAATAGGTCATGTCTGTAGTACTTTTTGTACTAGGAGTAGATAGGAGTAGTTGGGAGTTGGAGTACTTGCCAACCACTATGTACCTGGCTAGAGTTGTATATACTTTACTCCAAGGCAATGGAAAAAGCAGTTCGGTTGCCACATTCGAAGCAGAGCTTCGGCCAACGCTGGCGCTCGTGTGTGTGTGTGTGTGTGCTGTGCTCACCTCTTCTTCAAACTCTCGCCGAGTGAGTGAGCTTGCAGCTGGTCGGCTGGGCCAACAAGTAGTATCGGAGCTAGTCTGTCGTGCAGCTAACCACCGGTGACGGAGGGTGATGCTGCGGCAGTGGCGGTGCGGGGTGGAGGGGCGCATCCGCCGCCTCCGTCCCCACCAGTGCAGAGGATCGTGCGGGACGTTAGTGGGGCTAACTGGCCGATCCTCACCCGCATGAACTACGGCGAGTGGTCGGTGACCATGAAGGTCAAGCTCAGAGCCCGACGGCTCTGGAAGGCCATCGACCAGGGCACTGAGGATGAAGAAGAAGACTGCTCGGCGCTAGAGGCAATATAGTCCGCCGTGCCTCCAGAGTACCAGGAGCCACTGGGGTCAAAGGACTCCACCAAGGAAGCTTGGGACACCCTCAAGGCCATGTGCATCGGTTCAGATCGTGCGAAGAAGGCGAAAATGCAGCAGCTGCAGTGAGAGTTCGACGCGCCGACGTTTCACGACGGGGAGGCAGTGGAGGATTTTGCCCTCAGGCTGCAGTTGCTTGTCAATCAGCTAGCGGCGCACGGTGTCACCATTGACGACAAGGAGGCAGCCCCCAAGTATCTGCGGGTCGTGCCACTCAAGTACAAGCAGATCGCGCTCCCCATCGAGATGCTGATCGACATGACCACCCTCACGATTGAGGATGTGACTGGGCGCTTGCAGGCAGTGGACGACCGCGCAGAAGCGGCTGCGACACCGGTCAGCGGCAACTTGCTGCTGACCGAGGAGGAGTGGGCTGCTCGGATGCGGGAGAAGCGGTCCGGGGAAGGCTCCTCCAACCGCCGCGGCGACGGCAAGCGGCGCAGCAACGGCCCGCAGAAGAAGAAGAAGAAGAAGAATAAGAAGAAGAAGAAGAAGAAGAAGAAGAAGAAGAAGAAGAAGAAGAAGAAGAAGAAGAAGAAGGATGGCGAGCCCCTCGGCAGGGAGACTTGCCGCCGCTGCAGGAAGACTGGCCATTGGGCCAAGGAATGCCCGAACCAGAAGAAGGAGAAGAAGGTTGAGGCACACCTAGCGCAGGTGGACGACGACGAGCCAACTCTCCTGATGGTGACGTTTTGTGTGCTGCACGACGTCGAGGCAGAGGAGAAAGTAGAGGAGGTGGTGGTTGCGGAGCAGGGGAAGGCATCACAAGCCATCGACCTCGACGAGCCGCGCGCCCAAGTCTATCTCGGACGTGTGGGTGGCGAGGTGGAGCAGAGGTGGTACCTGGACTTGGGCGCCAGCAGCCACATGACCGGCTCCAAGGTGGCTTTCTCCGAGCTCGATGGCGGCGTGACGGGGTTGATGAGGTTCCGGGACGGCTCGAAGGTGGAGATTCGAGGCCGTGGCACCGTCATCTTCCGGTGTCAGAACGACGAGCACCGCGCGCTGATACAGTTGACTCCCACATCGTTGCTACTTTTAGTGATCAAGTTGCAATACAGCTGACTCCCAGTTCCAACTAATTGCACCTCAAGGCAGTCCACTAGGGAAAATGCTAGCCTCTGGCCAGTTATTGAGGAATGTTGCCTTATTAAGGTCATTATGTCATTTGCTAAGGTATGGTTATTCACAGATACTGCTTGTGCACAATGGATAAGAATGGTTCTTAGATCAATCATGTGAAAAGTAACCAGCTGCCCTACCCTCCCTCTCTCTCCTCCCGGTGTGACAGCAGAGGCAAAAGTCAAGGCTGCTGTCATTCCAAATTACTGTAGCGACGTGGCAATAGGTCATGTCTGTAGTACTTTTTGTACTAAGAGTAGATAAGAGTAGTTAGGAGTTGGAGTACTTGCCAACCACTATGTACCTGGCTAGAGTTGTATATACTTTACTCCAAGGCAATGGAAAAAAGCAATTCAGTTGCCACATTCGAAGCAGAGCTTCGGCCAACGCTGGTGCTCGTGTGTGTGTGTGCGCGCACGCTGTGCTCACCTCTTCTTCAACCTCTCGCCGAGTGAGTGAGCTTGCAGCTAGTCGGCTGGGCCAACAAATCACCTCTTTCTTCTGTTGCTTCTTACCTCTTGTCTTCCGCCGAGCTAATGTTCTTCCTTGTTCATTCTGTGAAGTTTTTGTTGATTTGTTTGTCATCATTTCTTGCAAAAAGTAGTAGCTTCATCAGTAGGTTTATGCTCAGAGTAGAGTAGAATCCTGTCAAACATCTCATCTCGGGTTGGCCCATTGAATGAAAAGACAAACTGCTTGCTACTCCTTGCTTCTATCAAATAAGAATCTTCTGTATGTGAATTTCCATTGTGAATCTTAGGGTCTGTTTGGTTAGGCTTTTGGATTTGGCTTTTGGCCCCAAAAGCCAAAAGCCCAACTAAAGGGGCTTATTTTGGAGGCGAATTTTTCAGAAGCAGCTGTTTTTCCGTAGTATATTTTTTAAAGCTGCTTTGACCCTGCTTTTGGCTTTCTGCTTTCTGCTTTTCGAAATGGGTGGAATAAAAGACTCTTCCATAGTTGTTTTAAGAGAGATAAAGATATGAGGTATATTTTATACTTATTTAACCAAACAGTTTTCAGCTTTTCTACAGCTCACAGCCCACAACAGCTTTTCCACAGCTCACAGCCCACAGCAGCTTTTTCCCACAGCTACAGCTCAACCAAATAGACCCTAAGATTCACAATGGAAATTCACATACAGAAGATTCTTATTTGATAGAAGCAAGGAGTAGCAAGCAGTTTGTCTTTTCATTCAATGGGCCAACCCGAGATGAGATGTTTGACAGGATTCTACTCTACTCTGAGCATAAACCTACTGATGAAGCTACTACTTTTTGCAAGAAATGATGACAAACAAATCAACAAAAACTTCACAGAATGAACAAGGAAGAACATTAGCTCGGCGGAAGACAAGAGGTAAGAAGCAACAGAAGAAAGAGGTGATTTGTTGGCCCAGCCGACTAGCTGCAAGCTCACTCACTCGGCGAGAGGTTGAAGAAGAGGTGAGCACAGCGTGCGCGCACACACACACACGAGCACCAGCGTTGGCCGAAGCTCTGCTTCGAATGTGGCAACTGAATTGCTTTTTTCCATTGCCTTGGAGTAAAGTATATACAACTCTAGCCAGGTACATAGTGGTTGGCAAGTACTCCAACTCCTAACTACTCTTATCTACTCTTAGTACAAAAAGTACTACAGACATGACCTATTGCCACGTCGCTACAGTAATTTGGAATGACAGCAGCCTTGACTTTTGCCTCTGCTGTCACACCGGGAGGAGAGAGAGGGAGGGTAGGGCAGCTGGTTACTTTTCACATGATTGATCTAAGAACCATTCTTATCCATTGTGCACAAGCAGTATCTGTGAATAACCATACCTTAGCAAATGACATAATGACCTTAATAAGGCAACATTCCTCAATAACTGGCCAGAGGCTAGCATTTTCCCTAGTGGACTGCCTTGAGGTGCAATTAGTTGGAACTGGGAGTCAGCTGTATTGCAACTTGATCACTAAAAGTAGCAACGATGTGGGAGTCAACTGTATCAGCGCGCGGTGCTCGTCGTTCTGACACCGGAAGATGACGGTGCCACGGCCTCGAATCTCCACCTTCGAGCCGTCCCGGAACCTCATCAACCCCGTCACGCCGCCATCGAGCTCGGAGAAAGCCACCTTGGAGCCGGTCATGTGGCTGCTGGCGCCCAAGTCCAGGTACCACCTCTGCTCCACCTCGCCACCCACACGTCCGAGATAGACTTGGGCGCGCGGCTCGTCGAGGTCGATGGCTTGTGATGCCTTCCCCTGCTCCGCAACCACCACCTCCTCTACTTTCTCCTCTGCCTCGACGTCGTGCAGCACACAAAACGTCACCATCAGGAGAGTTGGCTCGTCGTCGTCCACCTGCGCTAGGTGTGCCTCAACCTTCTTCTCCTTCTTCTGGTTCGGGCATTCCTTGGCCCAATGGCCAGTCTTCCTGCAGCGGCGGCAAGTCTCCCTGCCGAGGGGCTCGCCATCCTTCTTCTTCTTCTTCTTCTTCTTCTTCTTCTTCTTCTTCTTCTTCTTCTTCTTCTTCTTATTCTTCTTCTTCTTCTTCTTCTGCGGGCCGTTGCTGCGCCGCTTGCCGTCGCCGCGGCGGTTGGAGGAGCCTTCCCCGGACCGCTTCTCCCGCATCCGAGCAGCCCACTCCTCCTCGGTCAGCAGCAAGTTGCCGCTGACCGGTGTCGCAGCCGCTTCTGCGCGGTCGTCCACTGCCTGCAAGCGCCCAGTCACATCCTCAATCGTGAGGGTGGTCATGTCGATCAGCATCTCGATGGGGAGCGCGATCTGCTTGTACTTGAGTGGCACGACCCGCAGATACTTGGGGGCTGCCTCCTTGTCGTCAATGGTGACACCGTGCGCCGCTAGCTGATTGACAAGCAACTGCAGCCTGAGGGCAAAATCCTCCACTGCCTCCCCGTCGTGAAACGTCGGCGCGTCGAACTCTCACTGCAGCTGCTGCATTTTCGCCTTCTTCGCACGATCTGAACCGATGCACATGGCCTTGAGGGTGTCCCAAGCTTCCTTGGTGGAGTCCTTTGACCCCAGTGGCTCCTGGTACTCTGGAGGCACGGCGGACTATATTGCCTCTAGCGCCGAGCAGTCTTCTTCTTCATCCTCAGTGCCCTGGTCGATGGCCTTCCAGAGCCGTCGGGCTCTGAGCTTGACCTTCATGGTCACCGACCACTCGCCGTAGTTCATGCGGGTGAGGATCGGCCAGTTAGCCCCACTAACGTCCCGCACGATCCTCTGCACTGGTGGGGACGGAGGCGGCGGATGCGCCCCTCCACCCCGCACCGCCACTGCCGCAGCATCACCCTCCGTCACCGGTGGTTAGCTGCACGACAGACTAGCTCCGATACTACTTGTTGGTCCGCCTACTGCTGGCTCTGGCAGCGACGAAGGACTGGCGCGTACACCACCTCGATGTCAAGTCGGCATTCCTCAACGGCGAGCTAGCGGAGACGGTCTTTGTCAAGCAAGCTCTAGGCTTCACCGTCAAGGGAGCAGAGCACAAGGTGCTCAGGCTGCGGAAGGCGCTCTACGGGCTTTGGTAGGCCCCGTGGGCATGGAATGCCAAGCTCGACGCCACGATGGGCGAGCTTGGGTTCACCCGCTGTGAAACAAAGCACGCGCTCTACACACGACGACGGGGAAGGAGCAGCTCATCATCGGCGTGTACATGGACGACCTGATCGTCACCGGAGCGTGAGCAGAGGACATCGGCGGCTTCAAGCGCGAGATGGTCGCTCATTTTCGAATGAGTGATCTCGGCGCGCTCTCCTACTACCTTGGCATTGAGGTAAAACAGGGGAAGGACTCCATCTCCCTGGGCCAGCGCGCCTATGCGGACAAGCTTTTGGAGCGCGGCAGCATGGTGGACTGCAAGCCAAGCACGACTCCAATGGAGGAGAAGCTCAAGATGTCGAAGCACAGCACTGCGGCGAAGGTGGACGTGACACGCTACTGGAGCATCATCGGCGGGCTGCGCTATCTGACGCATACTCGACCGGACATCGCGTTCACGGTCGGGTATGTCAGTCGGTTCATGGAGGATCCTCGGGAGGACCACTGGTCGACGGTGAAGAGGCTATTGCGGTACGTCAAGGGGTCACTGGATCAGACAATCGTCTTTCCTAAGCACGGTGGCAGAGGTGGGCTGAGGCTCACGGTCTTCAGCGAGGCACCCCTAAGACCGATGAAGGTGAGCCAGAGCTCACG
>JAHUYU010001923.1:0-14398 GCA_030439765.1 Tripidium arundinaceum | reverse complement strand
CGGCATGTTTAGTTGCAAAAATTTTTGCAAAATAACATTGTAGCAAATTTTGTTGTTATTTGACAATTAGTGTCCAATCATGATCTAATTATGTTTAAAAGATTCATTTCGTCTAAACTGTGTAATTAGTTTTATTTTTTATGTATATTTAATGCTTCATGCATGTATCCAAAGATTCGATGTGACAGGAAATTTGAAAAATTTTGCAAAATTTTTTGGAAACTAAACAGGGGCCTTAATGTGAATGGTGTTTGGTTGACTTTTGGCTTATACTTCTCTCAATGATTGTGTATAAGCATAAATCTTTACTATCTATTTTGAGATAGTGTTGTACCCGGCACGTGTAAAAGCACCTTTTGGATAAAAGAGCATCCACTTTGATGCATTTGACTATATAAATCCAAGTAGGGGTAACTTAGAATCTCCTTCGTCTTCTAGATTTGCATGTATAATCTTTGCTTCTGACATATAATGGAAAGAATCATTGATATTTCATCTCAGACAAAATCCATGTCCGTCTTTTACTTCCGCTCGTTCCAAACCTTTACAGGAGGCATTTCCTCAAATGTTATAGAACTTGCTTTTCTAAATTTGTAATAACGTGGATTTTATGTTTTCTTATGTATTGGCGCATTGATGTAAATACATATACTTACTTGACCTCTATTGGGCGGGGAAAATTTATGTGTCCATGTGTATGTGCCTTTTTCATTGGACAATTGTTTGAGTCTTATGCTCCTTATTTCACACCTATAGAAAGGCGTACTTCTTAACCGCCAATCGTTAGATATTGTTCCATTTAACACGTGTCAGTTATTATTTTATTGAACGTGCAAAGTATATTGGAATACAATCTACTCTACGTATTATTGGTTCATTTAGCATATAACTAGGCAATGCTAAATCGAGATCTTCATCATTTTCTAGATTTACAAGCATAAAGGATTAAAGGTGATACATGTAGTGTCGTGGAAAACGACGATATTTCCTATCAAACGAGTGTTTTTGTAGCTGTGATCATGTGAATACTATGTCTTTTTTGTGTGTTGGTGCTTTTGACATCGATAAGGTGCAAAGCAATTTATTTGTGCATGTGCTCCTGGCTTTTGCATGGGCTACTTCGTTGACTTAGGGTTTGTTTGGTTGAGTTGTGAACTATGAAAAAACTGTTTGAGTTATAAAAAAGTTGTTGCAAACTACGTGCTATGGAAAGTTGCAAGCTTTTTGGTTAAAAAACTATAAAACCTACGCCCTCCATCTATATCTTAAAACGCGGGTAATCGTTGTGAAACATCTCTCTATTTCCATATTTTTGGAAAAACAAAAAGCCAAAACAGGGTTGTACTTCGTAAAAGTAGCTAATTTTGGAAAAGTTGCTTCATATTCCATATGTTTGGTTCGACGTTTTGTCTTTTTCGGCATAAACACTCTCTATAAGTCAAACGAAATGTAGCCTTAGGCTAACGTTTGTTTTATCGAACATATGTGAAACATCTCGAAATTAAGATTGACTTTTGTTTATTTTGATGCATTCGATGATATATGGGTACACCTAAATCAAGATCTTCTCCATTTTCTAGATGGACAGTCATATGCCATTTATTGATAAGTACAGTGAAAGTGCTAGCATATTTGTTTCCCTTGAAAACTATATTCCTTTCCCATTTATTTTTTTCAACAAAGCGTCATGACTTTAGTTTGAATATAGTTTTAATTTTCATTTATCATCTATTCAATTGAATGACAGTATTTATAATCTGCACAAGCGTCCATATCTAGAATTGGCTTGGAAAAGTGGATCTGAAGCTAGTGGGGATCTCCCAAACGGTCCTTAGGGTGCTCCAGGCGAAGTTGGAGTTGCTTTTTGTTGTAGGATGCAATAAATTTTGGTAACAACGACATGTTGTGTTCACTTTCTGTGTGAGACTGGAACTTGTTCTGAGTAGGTGGGTGGTGTGTTAGGGCTTCGCCTAATGTTCGCTGTGGGAAGTTGGAGACTTGGGGCTACTTATCACTGGCATTAGTGATAAGCTCTAACGATGACATGTGTTGGGACTCCATCGGCTGTGTGTGTGTATCTTTGTAGGTAGGTGGGCTGCTTAGGGGTAGTTGTGTGGCGATTGTCGTGTTTAGATTTTTCGCTGATTTTACTTTACGATAATGCTGGTACACGGTCATGTTCCATCCGGACGACTCGTTCCCGGGCCTGCCCAATGATCGGCCCAATAGGCCTCCTCCACTCCACCTTCAGTACGACGGATTTATCTAAAAAAATAAAAAACACAGTAACATTTCTTTTCCCCACTGCCACGCGCATGCGACCGCCGCGGGTGCATCCACCACGTCGCCTGCCCGCCGTTTTCTCCAACCCTGCAGCCTTCCCGTTTGGATGTCGTGTGCCCGCTCTGCCTCATTGCTGCTGCGCGCCCATCCTGTGTCGCTTGCTCCCGCCCGTCGCACATGCCGTCCGCCCCGCCAAGCCAAGTCCGGTGCTGCTAGCAATGGTGGTGGTGGGTCGCGTGGCGCCGGCTCCGACCCTAACGGCTGGAATCGCCCGGCCCGGGCTCTAACATGTTGCAAGCGCATATTTCAAGTGTTTCAGATATTTTATAGGTATGTTTCAAGTGTTTCATGCGGATGTTGCAAAGTAGATCAGGATGTTGCAATGATTGTACACGTATGTTGCAAGTGTATGTTCCTAATGTTTCATCTGTTTTTTTTCAGACGTATATTGCAAGTGTGCTTATCTGGATGTTGCATATGTTTCACACCTATGTTGCAAGTGTTTATCTAGATATTACATATGTTTGTAATTGTTTTTCATGTGTTTTTGCATGTGTTTCAGTCGCATGAAACACTTGAAACATACCTATAAAATATCTGAAACACTTGAAATATGCGCTTGCAACATGTTAGAGCCCGGGCCGGGCGATTCCAGCCGTTAGGGTCGGAGCCGGCGCCACGCGACCACCACCACCATTGCTAGCAGCACCGGACTTGGCTTGGCGGGGCGGACGGCATGTGCGACGGGCGGGAGCAAGCGACACAGGATGGGCGCGCAGCAGCAATGAGGCAGAGCGGGCACACGACATCCAAACGGGAAGGCTGCAGGGTTGGAGAAAACGGCGGGCAGGCGACGTGGTGGATGCACCCGCGGCGGGTCGCATGCGCGTGGCAGTGGGGAAAAGAAATGTTACTGTGTTTTTTATTTTTTTAGATAAATCCGTCGTACTGAAGGTGGAGTGGAGGAGGCCTATTGGGCCCGATCATTGGGCAGGCCCGGGAACGAGTCGTCCGGATGGAACATGACCGTGTACCAGCATTATCGTAAAGTAAAATCAGCGAAAAATCTAAACACGACAATCGCCACACAACTACCCCTAAGCAGCCCACCTACCTACAAAGATACACACACACAGCCGATGGAGTCCCAACACATGTCATCGTTAGAGCTTATCACTAATGCCAGTGATAAGTAAGCCCCAAGTCTCCAACTTCCCACAGCGAACATTAGGCGAAGCCCTAACACACCACCCACCTACTCAGAACAAGTTCCAGTCTCACACAGAAAGTGAACACAACATGTCGTTGTTACCAAAATTTATTGCATCCTACAACAAAAAAGCAACTCCAACTTCGCCTGGAGCACCCTAAGGACCGTTTGGGAGATCCCCACTAGCTTCAGATCCACTTTTCCAAGCCAATTCTAGATATGGACGCTTGTGCAGATTATAAATACTGTCATTCAATTGAATAGATGATAAATGAAAATTAAACTATATTCAAACTAAAGTCATGACGCTTTGTTGAAAAAAATAAATGGGAAAGGAATATAGTTTTCAAGGGAAACAAATATGCTAGCACTTTCACTGTACTTATCAATAAATGGCATATGACTGTCCATCTAGAAAATGGAGAAGATCTTGATTTAGGTGTACCCATATATCATCGAATGCATCAAAATAAACAAAAGTCAATCTTAATTTCGAGATGTTTCACATATGTTCGATAAAACAAACGTTAGCCTAAGGCTACATTTCGTTTGACTTATAGAGAGTGTTTATGCCGAAAAAGACAAAACGTCGAACCAAACATATGGAATATGAAGCAACTTTTCCAAAATTAGCTACTTTTACGAAGTACAACCCTGTTTTGGCTTTTTGTTTTTTCCAAAAATATGGAAATAGAGAGATGTTTCACAACGATTACCCGCGTTTTAAGATATAGATGGAGGCGTAGGTTTTATAGTTTTTTACCAAAAAGCTTGCAACTTTCCATAGCACGTAGTTTGCAACAACTTTTTTATAACTCAAACAGTTTTTTCATAGTTCACAACTCAACCAAACAAACCCTAAGTCAACGAAGTAGCCCATGCAAAAGCCAGGAGCACATGCACAAATAAATTGCTTTGCACCTTATCGATGTCAAAAGCACCAACACACAAAAAAGACATAGTATTCACATGATCACAGCTACAAAAACACTCGTTTGATAGGAAATATCGTCGTTTTCCACGACACTACATGTATCACCTTTAATCCTTTATGCTTGTAAATCTAGAAAATGATGAAGATCTCGATTAGCATTGCCTAGTTATATGCTAAATGAACCAATAATACGTAGAGTAGATTGTATTCCAATATACTTTGCACGTTCAATAAAATAATAACTGACACGTGTTAAATGGAACAATATCTAACGATTGGCGGTTAAGAAGTACGCCTTTCTATAGGTGTGAAATAAGGAGCATAAGACTCAAACAATTGTCCAATGAAAAAGGCACATACACATGGACACATAAATTTTCCCCCGCCCAATAGAGGTCAAGTAAGTATATGTATTTACATCAATGCGCCAATACATAAGAAAACATAAAATCCACGTTATTACAAATTTAGAAAAGCAAGTTCTATAACATTTGAGGAAATGCCTCCTGTAAAGGTTTGGAACGAGCGGAAGTAAAAGACGGACATGGATTTTGTCTGAGATGAAATATCAATGATTCTTTCCATTATATGTCAGAAGCAAAGATTATACATGCAAATCTAGAAGACGAAGGAGATTCTAAGTTACCCCTACTTGGATTTATATAGTCAAATGCATCAAAGTGGATGCTCTTTTATCCAAAAGGTGCTTTTACACGTGCCGGGTACAACACTATCTCAAAATAGATAGTAAAGATTTATGCTTATACACAATCATTGAGAGAAGTATAAGCCAAAAGTCAACCAAACACCATTCACATTAAGGCCCTGTTTAGTTTCCAAAAAATTTTGCAAAATTTTTCAAATTTCCTGTCACATCGAATCTTTGGATACATGCATGAAGCATTAAATATACATAAAAAATAAAACTAATTACACAGTTTAGACGAAATGAATCTTTTTAAACATAATTAGATCATGATTGGACACTAATTGTCAAATAACAACAAAATTTGCTACAATGTTATTTTGCAAAAATTTTTGCAACTAAACATGCCGTAAAGCTATATAGACAAACATATGCACAATTTACGAACAATTGCCGTGCCATAGACTAATTGGCTGTGTTCACATATAAGATACGGACACGTGCAATAAAATCAATAGCAACGACACACATCATTTAGGGATTACTCGTTCAACATAATAGACAATGAATGATTTTATATCTAGAATCATATAGCAGCAAAAAATAAAATATAATTTCTCTCTTACAAATGTGAACGAGTCGCCGAGCAGCCAGCCTAGCCACGATAGTAAAATTCTTTTCCAACCGTTCGATTCCAGTTTCATAGTCTAGATTTATCATCTACGTTGAATTTGGCTACTATAGCACATTCGTTTGCATTTGGCAATTAATGTCTTATCATAGACTAATTTAGCTCAAAAGATTCGTCTCGTGATTTACAACAAAATTGTGCAATTAATTATTTTTTATTTATATTTAATGCTCCATGTTATGTTCAAAGATTCGATGTGATTGGATGAAAAGTAAAAAAATTAGAATTTTGAAGGCATAACAAGGCCTTAATGTGAATGGTGTTTGGTTGACTTTTGGCTTATACTTCTCTCAATGATTGTGTATAAGCATAAATCTTTACTATCTATTTTGAGATAGTGTTGTACCCGGCACGTGTAAAAGCACCTTTTGGATAAAAGAGCATCCACTTTGATGCATTTGACTATATAAATCCAAGTAGGGGTAACTTAGAATCTCCTTCGTCTTCTAGATTTGCATGTATAATCTTTGCTTCTGACATATAATGGAAAGAATCATTGATATTTCATCTCAGACAAAATCCACGTTATTACAAATTTAGAAAAGCAAGTTCTATAACATTTGAGGAAATGCCTCCTGTAAAGGTTTGGAACGAGCGGAAGTAAAAGACGGACATGGATTTTGTCTGAGATGAAATATCAATGATTCTTTCCATTATATGTCAGAAGCAAAGATTATACATGCAAATCTAGAAGACGAAGGAGATTCTAAGTTACCCCTACTTGGATTTATATAGTCAAATGCATCAAAGTGGATGCTCTTTTATCCAAAAGGTGCTTTTACACGTGCCGGGTACAACACTATCTCAAAATAGATAGTAAAGATTTATGCTTATACACAATCATTGAGAGAAGTATAAGCCAAAAGTCAACCAAACACCATTCACATTAAGGCCCTGTTTAGTTTCCAAAAAATTTTGCAAAATTTTTCAAATTTCCTGTCACATCGAATCTTTGGATACATGCATGAAGCATTAAATATACATAAAAAAATAAAACTAATTACACAGTTTAGACGAAATGAATCTTTTAAAACATAATTAGATCATGATTGGACACTAATTGTCAAATAACAACAAAATTTGCTACAATGTTATTTTGCAAAAATTTTTGCAACTAAACATGCCGTAAAGCTATATAGACAAACATATGCACAATTTACGAACAATTGCCGTGCCATAGACTAATTGGCTGTGTTCACATATAAGATACGGACACGTGCAATAAAATCAATAGCAACGACACACATCATTTAGGGATTACTCGTTCAACATAATAGACAATGAATGATTTTATATCTAGAATCATATAGCAGCAAAAAATAAAATATAATTTCTCTCTTACAAATGTGAACGAGTCGCCGAGCAGCCAGCCTAGCCACGATAGTAAAATTCTTTTCCAACCGTTCGATTCCAGTTTCATAGTCTAGATTTATCATCTACGTTGAATTTGGCTACTATAGCACATTCGTTTGCATTTGGCAATTAATGTCTTATCATAGACTAATTTAGCTCAAAAGATTCGTCTCGTGATTTACAACAAAATTGTGCAATTAATTATTTTTTATTTATATTTAATGCTCCATGTTATGTTCAAAGATTCGATGTGATTGGATGAAAAGTAAAAAAATTAGAATTTTGAAGGCATAACAAGGCCTTAATGTGAATGGTGTTTGGTTGACTTTTGGCTTATACTTCTCTCAATGATTGTGTATAAGCATAAATCTTTACTATCTATTTTGAGATAGTGTTGTACCCGGCACGTGTAAAAGCACCTTTTGGATAAAAGAGCATCCACTTTGATGCATTTGACTATATAAATCCAAGTAGGGGTAACTTAGAATCTCCTTCGTCTTCTAGATTTGCATGTATAATCTTTGCTTCTGACATATAATGGAAAGAATCATTGATATTTCATCTCAGACAAAATCCACGTATTACAAATTTAGAAAAGCAAGTTCTATAACATTTGAGGAAATGCCTCCTGTAAAGGTTTGGAACGAGCGGAAGTAAAAGACGGACATGGATTTTGTCTGAGATGAAATATCAATGATTCTTTCCATTATATGTCAGAAGCAAAGATTATACATGCAAATCTAGAAGACGAAGGAGATTCTAAGTTACCCCTACTTGGATTTATATAGTCAAATGCATCAAAGTGGATGCTCTTTTATCCAAAAGGTGCTTTTACACGTGCCGGGTACAACACTATCTCAAAATAGATAGTAAAGATTTATGCTTATACACAATCATTGAGAGAAGTATAAGCCAAAAGTCAACCAAACACCATTCACATTAAGGCCTTGTTATGCCTTCAAAATTCTAATTTTTTTACTTTTCATCCAATCACATCGAATCTTTGAACATAACATGGAGCATTAAATATAAATAAAAAATAATTAATTGCACAATTTTGTTGTAAATCACGAGACGAATCTTTTGAGCTAAATTAGTCTATGATAAGACATTAATTGCCAAATGCAAACGAATGTGCTATAGTAGCCAAATTCAACGTAGATGATAAATCTAGACTATGAAACTGGAATCGAACGGTTGGAAAAGAATTTTACTATCGTGGCTAGGCTGGCTGCTCGGCGACTCGTTCACATTTGTAAGAGAGAAATTATATTTTATTTTTTGCT
The DNA here is from genome assembly GCA_030439765.1 of Tripidium arundinaceum. Lineage (NCBI taxonomy): Eukaryota > Viridiplantae > Streptophyta > Magnoliopsida > Poales > Poaceae > Tripidium > Tripidium arundinaceum. The sequence goes on along the minus strand of JAHUYU010001923.1, from coordinate 5,995 downwards.
GCTATATGATTCTAGATATAAAATCATTCATTGTCTATTATGTTGAACGAGTAATCCCTAAATGATGTGTGTCGTTGCTATTGATTTTATTGCACGTGTCCGTATCTTATATGTGAACACAGCCAATTAGTCTATGGCACGGCAATTGTTCGTAAATTGTGCATATGTTTGTCTATATAGCTTTACGGCATGTTTAGTTGCAAAATTTTTGCAAAATAACATTGTAGCAAATTTTGTTGTTATTTGACAATTAGTGTCCAATCATGATCTAATTATGTTTAAAAGATTCATTTCGTCTAAACTGTGTAATTAGTTTTATTTTTTATGTATATTTAATGCTTCATGCATGTATCCAAAGATTCGATGTGACAGGAAATTTGAAAAATTTTGCAAAATTTTTTGGAAACTAAACAGGGCCTTAATGTGAATGGTGTTTGGTTGACTTTTGGCTTATACTTCTCTCAATGATTGTGTATAAGCATAAATCTTTACTATCTATTTTGAGATAGTGTTGTACCCGGCACGTGTAAAAGCACCTTTTGGATAAAAGAGCATCCACTTTGATGCATTTGACTATATAAATCCAAGTAGGGGTAACTTAGAATCTCCTTCGTCTTCTAGATTTGCATGTATAATCTTTGCTTCTGACATATAATGGAAAGAATCATTGATATTTCATCTCAGACAAAATCCATGTCCGTCTTTTACTTCCGCTCGTTCCAAACCTTTACAGGAGGCATTTCCTCAAATGTTATAGAACTTGCTTTTCTAAATTTGTAATAACGTGGATTTTATGTTTTCTTATGTATTGGCGCATTGATGTAAATACATATACTTACTTGACCTCTATTGGGCGGGGAAAATTTATGTGTCCATGTGTATGTGCCTTTTTCATTGGACAATTGTTTGAGTCTTATGCTCCTTATTTCACACCTATAGAAAGGCGTACTTCTTAACCGCCAATCGTTAGATATTGTTCCATTTAACACGTGTCAGTTATTATTTTATTGAACGTGCAAAGTATATTGGAATACAATCTACTCTACGTATTATTGGTTCATTTAGCATATAACTAGGCAATGCTAAATCGAGATCTTCATCATTTTCTAGATTTACAAGCATAAAGGATTAAAGGTGATACATGTAGTGTCGTGGAAAACGACGATATTTCCTATCAAACGAGTGTTTTTGTAGCTGTGATCATGTGAATACTATGTCTTTTTTGTGTGTTGGTGCTTTTGACATCGATAAGGTGCAAAGCAATTTATTTGTGCATGTGCTCCTGGCTTTTGCATGGGCTACTTCGTTGACTTAGGGTTTGTTTGGTTGAGTTGTGAACTATGAAAAAACTGTTTGAGTTATAAAAAAGTTGTTGCAAACTACGTGCTATGGAAAGTTGCAAGCTTTTTGGTTAAAAAACTATAAAACCTACGCCTCCATCTATATCTTAAAACGCGGGTAATCGTTGTGAAACATCTCTCTATTTCCATATTTTTGGAAAAACAAAAAGCCAAAACAGGGTTGTACTTCGTAAAAGTAGCTAATTTTGGAAAAGTTGCTTCATATTCCATATGTTTGGTTCGACGTTTTGTCTTTTTCGGCATAAACACTCTCTATAAGTCAAACGAAATGTAGCCTTAGGCTAACGTTTGTTTTATCGAACATATGTGAAACATCTCGAAATTAAGATTGACTTTTGTTTATTTTGATGCATTCGATGATATATGGGTACACCTAAATCAAGATCTTCTCCATTTTCTAGATGGACAGTCATATGCCATTTATTGATAAGTACAGTGAAAGTGCTAGCATATTTGTTTCCCTTGAAAACTATATTCCTTTCCCATTTATTTTTTTCAACAAAGCGTCATGACTTTAGTTTGAATATAGTTTTAATTTTCATTTATCATCTATTCAATTGAATGACAGTATTTATAATCTGCACAAGCGTCCATATCTAGAATTGGCTTGGAAAAGTGGATCTGAAGCTAGTGGGGATCTCCCAAACGGTCCTTAGGGTGCTCCAGGCGAAGTTGGAGTTGCTTTTTGTTGTAGGATGCAATAAATTTTGGTAACAACGACATGTTGTGTTCACTTTCTGTGTGAGACTGGAACTTGTTCTGAGTAGGTGGGTGGTGTGTTAGGGCTTCGCCTAATGTTCGCTGTGGGAAGTTGGAGACTTGGGGCTACTTATCACTGGCATTAGTGATAAGCTCTAACGATGACATGTGTTGGGACTCCATCGGCTGTGTGTGTGTATCTTTGTAGGTAGGTGGGCTGCTTAGGGGTAGTTGTGTGGCGATTGTCGTGTTTAGATTTTTCGCTGATTTTACTTTACGATAATGCTGGTACACGGTCATGTTCCATCCGGACGACTCGTTCCCGGGCCTGCCCAATGATCGGGCCCAATAGGCCTCCTCCACTCCACCTTCAGTACGACGGATTTATCTAAAAAAATAAAAAACACAGTAACATTTCTTTTCCCCACTGCCACGCGCATGCGACCGCCGCGGGTGCATCCACCACGTCGCCTGCCCGCCGTTTTCTCCAACCCTGCAGCCTTCCCGTTTGGATGTCGTGTGCCCGCTCTGCCTCATTGCTGCTGCGCGCCCATCCTGTGTCGCTTGCTCCCGCCCGTCGCACATGCCGTCCGCCCCGCCAAGCCAAGTCCGGTGCTGCTAGCAATGGTGGTGGTGGTCGCGTGGCGCCGGCTCCGACCCTAACGGCTGGAATCGCCCGGCCCGGGCTCTAACATGTTGCAAGCGCATATTTCAAGTGTTTCAGATATTTTATAGGTATGTTTCAAGTGTTTCATGCGGATGTTGCAAAGTAGATCAGGATGTTGCAATGATTGTACACGTATGTTGCAAGTGTATGTTCCTAATGTTTCATCTGTTTTTTTTCAGACGTATATTGCAAGTGTGCTTATCTGGATGTTGCATATGTTTCACACCTATGTTGCAAGTGTTTATCTAGATATTACATATGTTTGTAATTGTTTTTCATGTGTTTTTTGCATGTGTTTCAGTCGCATGTTTCAAATATTTCAGTTGTTTTGTACATATGTTGCTTGTTGTTTTCATTTGGATGCTTCAAAAGTAGATTGATGTGTTTATATGTTGCAATACGAGCCACTTGTCGTAGCTACCTGCAGCTGCTAGGGCGTTGTGCATGGAGAGGTGCGGCGCAGTAGACGTGGAGGGCATGGGAAGGAGAGAAGCATGGGGGAGTAGTGCGGATGCGCCCCACCGATGGGTGTAGTAGGCACTGGCACGGGCACGGGCGTTGTAGTAGGTGCGGGTGTCCGAACGTCCATGCGGTAGTGCCCCTGTTTATTTTAAAGAACTATACGATCGGGGATCTACGTACGATTTGTATTTCTTTAAGATGAGCCCCAACCTAAAACCAGGAACAATTCTTTTTGTAGAATTAAATATCCTGCCACGTAAGAAAAAATTACTAATATGGCACTCTAGTTAACGAAGGGAAGAGAAAAATACAAGACATCGTTTCTCACGTGGCAAATGATTTGGGCTCTTGTCCAGTGAGCGAAGAAACATGTCATCCGTCAGGGTACATGGTTGTTTAACGAGAGAAGAGAAAAATAAGAAAAAAAAGTCTATATAACCCTTAACTATTCAGGGTGAACTATTTCACCCCAAACTATAAAACTAGACTTTCTATCTTATAAACTTTTCAAAACCGGTTAGATAACTCCCAGTCGGTTTTGGACGATGGCGGTTGTTTTGTCTTTTTCTTTTTTATTTATTTTCGCTGAATCTTTGAAAAATTATAGTAAATCACAGAAAAATCATAAAATAAAAATTCTAATTTTGTTGGACTCCACATGAGTAGATTTATACAATAAACATATAATATGGTATACTTAAGTATAAATTTTTTCTGTAGCTTTAGATTCATGTTTTTCTGTGCAGTTTCTATGATCTAATTGTGATAAAATTTCTATGATAGGCTATTATTATATGTTTGTAGTAAAAATTTTATACCCATCGATAATGTATAACTTAGTTATAGGTTTATTTACTTGTTAAATTTATGTTTTATCTACGGTTTTGTAAAGTTCCGGTTGGAAAATTCGTAGACTTTTTCCGAAAAGTAAAGATCGCGTTGGAGGCGAGCGCTGGGTTCTTTCTGGCGTCGCCGCGCTTCCGCACACGACCCCCATCGTCGCCAGCCATGCCTCCGCGGACCCGCGTCGCCGGCTCATACAATCCTCGCCTCCGGGCATGCGAACGCACGCGAGCCCGCCTCGCCTCTGGCCGCGCCTCCGTGAGTGCGTCCGCACACGAGCCCGTCTCGCCGCCGGCCATGCGCCTCCGCGCGCGCCCCTCGCTGTCGTCCATGCCTCCGCATGCCCCTCACTGCCGGCCACGCGTGCCTGTTCGAGCTCATGATGCGAGAAGTAACATGAGCGAAAGGATAAGACTTGCAGAACGAGGAGCCTGGAAGGTATTGAATAAAACATTCAGTATAGGCCCACACTAGTAATGCGTTGGATGATGTGGTTTCTAGACGTGGGCCTTGTTTAGTTGCCGGATTTGTCGGGATGCAAGCGGGCCGCTTTGCAGACTCTGCAGAGCCGCCACCGCTGGCCGCAACAATTCATTGCAGGCTTTGCAGGCGTCCACTGCCTGTAGACTTTGCTAGCCGCAAGCACCCACTGAGCCTAGCGGTTAAACCTGCTGGACCCGCAAGCACCCGCAACAATTGATTTGCATACTGCTGGCCACAAGCACATGATTTAGTGAGAAATTAAATTGATTAGATTACATGATCCATCAACGATGCACTACTCCACGGAAATATAATCTGAAAGCGAATAGAGCTCATAGATAAATAGCTTCATGTTGCTCTCAATTATTAACATAGCAGCAGCACAAATGCAGAGCTTCAGAGAACTGAAGGTACAGAAACATGTAACAAACATGAAGTGTCTGGCCGTCGGCACACAGTTGCAAACCATTTCGCAGGCCATGATGCTGAATGCAGCTTATGAGACAATGAGAGGAACATTGAGCAGGCCATGTACAATGCGCATAAGCACAGCAGACAAATAGAACAGAGGTGGCGCTCTGTCAGACTGAAGCAAAAACGGGGACAATTTTTCGTTCTCAAGTCCGGTTGTCAGACATTCATATGATTGCATCATGACAGCGAGCAACTCCAGCATCTCCATGTCCATCGCATCAACAAAATCACTCTACCAGAGAAACCTAGCGAGCGGTGGCGGTGGAGACGGAGACGTACGCGGAGACGGAGCAAGATTTGTGTACGCGGAGACGGAGCAGGACATTGCGGGACTTGGCAGGTTCTGCGAGTGGCCTGCATTTGCTAGCAGCCTGACCTGCCTGAGCCCAAAATAGAAAAATCAAGCAGGCTGCGGTTGTCCAGTGGGCCTGATTTGCGGGGCGGGCAAAGCGGGCTTGCGGACAGGCCCGCGCCGCTTGCATCCCTACGGATTTGGCGCTGCCAAATTTACGGTAGCGCGCTGTAGCGTAAGGTAGCATTTTATTTGTATTTGGTAATAATTGTTCAACCATGAACTAATTAAACTCAAAATATTCGTCTTGTAAAGTATAACCAAAATGTGAAATTAATTTTTAATTTCGTCTACATTTAGTACTTTATGTATGTACCGTAAGTTTGATGTGACAAGGAATCTTTTTTTTTCATAGTGCTAAATTCAGAAGTTGGGAGCAACTAATCAAGGCCATGATTTCTACCGCTTCTATGACTAGTAGCAGTTTTAGGTTGGGAGTGGCCTAATAAACTGACAAACTGAGTCAATTCTGTTTTTTTATCTTAATCGATTGAAAGTAGAATTCCCTACGATTGCCTTTTTAAAAAAATATTTGAGCAATTTTTACGTCCCATCACTGAGAAACGTCTTCATTTCCATCGCGGATGTACCGAAACTCCATCATCCCAACACACGGATGGAAACAAAAGATTTGCATAGGCCACCGCGTCTCAG
>JAHUYU010001666.1:0-17679 GCA_030439765.1 Tripidium arundinaceum | reverse complement strand
AGGAAGGGGACTGATCCAAGACCCTGCTTGATACGGGCTACGGATTGAACGGGCAAGACTTGTGAGGATGCAAGACCATGAGTTTTGCGAAACGATCCAGACTCACCGCTGAATGGAGTGAACGGTGATCCACACGAGCTATTGTGTGCTCGTATGGGTAATGGGTGTGTTTGGGGATTGTCCAGCTGGATATAATCGATTCGAATCGTCGTCTCTCCCGGATAGTGAGAAACTCATACCCTGCTTCGACAGAGGTAGTAACTGATGAAACATGATGGTTCTATGGATCATGATAATTGAGTATGGTTACAATTGTGATGCTTAGTAATTGAATGATTGCTATAGAGTAGGCGCAAACTTAGTTCTAAATAGCCCTACTTAAATCAATGCTAAAATATTGATAAAATATTGAAAGCAAGGACTTATGTTAGTAATGCTCTTTTGTAAAGTTATGCTATCCAATCAGCTCTACTAAATAAACCATTCATATCCTTGAAGTCAATTTTATTTTTTTCTATCGGCTAAGTCTTGTTGAGTACAATTGAGTACTCAGAGTTTTGTCCCACCCTGTTACAGGTGAAGTTCTTGGCCTGCTAAAGGTGATGACTAAGTACCGATGGGCTCAGCTACTCTGTATATACTTCTCACCCATGCTTTTGTTGGAGGTTGTCATTTGAGCTAGCAATATGATATCAAACTTATGTTAACGTAAGCAATTCAAAGTTTCTTTGTTTTCCCTAATCAAGTTTTGAACTCAATGATGTAACATTACTTTTGCTGCCAAACTCTGTGTATGTGATAGGTATTTGCTTAATCAAGTATGATCTTGATTGTGAAGTTGATTTATTGAGACCCTTCGTGGTACTCAACGGACTACCGGATTTATATAAGTGACGGTATGAGTGTGTCAACGTGTTTAACGGGGGTAGTCATACTTGATCTTGTATAAATTGAGTGGTTCTGTTACACCCACGGTTAGCTTGAAGGCACGAGATAAGGTGGCGTGCTCTCCAAGACAAGAAGGACCGACCTAGTCGGATTATTGAAAAGTCTATCTCTGTAATAAGATTAGAACTCTTCTATTGCAATTGACCAGACTAGATTACGTGCCTGCCCTATGCACTATATAAAGAGAGGTAGGGGCACCCCTTGTATCATCAGCATACACATCAATCCGACACAAGGCAACACGCCACATTGGACGCAGGGTATTACGCTATTTGGCCCAATGGGGTGCATCTAACGGTCTGATAGGGTATTACACTATTTGGTTCGATGGGGTGCATCTTATGGTCCGATGCCCCTGAGTTCTGCACAATGAGCTACTCCAATGGATAGCTCAGCTTGGGGGTTATAAACAGTGATTGCTCGGCTCATGACCGTCTCTCCTAGGACTCCAACTGATCTAACAGCCTTGTGAGCTTGTGCAAACACCTTTTACTCATCTCTTTTCCTAGTGCTTCATCCAAATTGAGATTGGGAGTGATCCTAGTGCATTTGCATTGAGTTCTTGCATCAAGTGGCACTAGTGATCGATTGAGCTATAATTTTCTTATTACTCTTGGTGGTTGCCACCACATAGACGACTTGGAGCAGTTGTGAATCATTGAGCGGCTATTAGTTTGTTGTTGGCTCCAATCAAGCATTTGTAAGGGGCTCTTGTGCTCATCCCCGCGGCAGATTGTGAAGAGCAACTCTAGTGGAATCATGGCTAGTTGGGGTACACCATTTGGATGGTTCTTACAGCACCCTTGGTGGGTCTAGTTTGTCACGCTAGCTAGCTCATGAACCATCAAGTCGGGATTCGCCACAATGAGGATGTAGGTTCTCGGTAAGCAACCGAACCTTGGGGATACATCTTGGGTTATCTCTTTCCCCTTTGGTTTGCACACTACTCACACTCTCGCATTTACATTCATAGCTTGCTTGTGTGGTATGCTTAGCTCTATAATAGTAACTAGTTGTAGTTGCTTCTTTAGTAGCTCTTGTTAGTTGTAGCTAGTTCTTGCTAGTTGTATCTTGCGTGGTGTTGTGACAAAGATTAGAGACCAGGCTACTAGTATCGTGTAGGGGCTTGCATTAGGTGAAATAGAGCTAGAGCAAGTAGTTGCTATTAGGGCTTCATATTATACTAATCAACCTTTGCTCTAGTGTTTGTGGATTTGTAGAGAAATTTTTATAGCTTATCCACCCCCTCTAGCCATCTAGGTCCTTTCGGTCTTCCCTGACTTATACCTTGTAGATGATATGATCCACTTCATGTCATCACGTGGCCTGATTGGTTCATCGACCACAACTTTGTTTGCTCTTCACCGTTGTTTTGGTCCATCGATGCCAAGCTCTCTACTCATGCTTCACCGCTAGAGATGGCAATGGGTATAAACCTGCTGGGTTTTGCCATCCCAAACCCATGCCCATGAAAATAAAATCTACCCATCAAAAAACCCAAGACCTATCATGGGTTCATTTTGTGCCTAGACACACGGGTACCCATAGGTCACTCATGCCCGTGATAGCAATCATACCAGTGGAGAGTTTCATAGTGTTGTTTCCAAAAATACCACATCAGATAGAATGCAATGAAATTTGAATGAAACAATCACTCTCAATGCATAGTTTTATTGACATTTAATTCCATGACTCATTGCGAGTTAGTAACTGTGTCAGAAGAGTTTCATCCCAAAAACTCATTTCTTCTCTCTCTCTTCTTAAATATAGTGTCACATCATCAAAATGCCTACAATATGGATGTGGATGAAACTTTCACTAAGACTGGCCTCACTAATTTTACAACCGACCATCGGAAGGGTCTCAAACATTAATTTGAATATTATTCCAAGATATCCAAGAGGGTCTCAAATATTAATTTGAATATTATTCTCAAATATCAAATATTTTATTTGGATATCAAAAACAATATTCGAATTCATTTCATAGATATCAGATACAAATATGATATGCTAAGTATCCGACGAATAACAGATCCAAAATTAATTTGTCTTTGCCAAAAACCAAACGGCCAGCGATGCAGTAGAACAATAGAGCTTTAGCTGCTTCCCTAGATGCCATTAGGTAAAGAGATGAGTAAAAGGTGTTTGCACAAGCTCACAAGGCTGTTAGATCAGTTGGAGTCCTAGGAGAGACGGTCATGAGCCGAGCAATCACTGTTTATAACCCCCAAGCTGAGCTATCCATTGGAGTAGCTCATTGTGCAGAACTCAGGGGCATCGGACCATAAGATGCACCCCATCGAACCAAATAGTGTAATACCCTATCAGACCGTTAGATGCACCCCATTGGGCCAAATAGCGTAATACCCTGCGTCCAATGTGGCGTGTTGCCTTGTGTCGGATTGATGTGTATGCTGATGATACAAGGGGTGCCCCTACCTCTCTTTATATAGTGCATAGGGCAGGCACGTAATCTAGTCTGGTCAATTGCAATAGAAGAGTTCTAATCTTATTACAGAGATAGACTTTTCAATAATCCGACTAGGTCGGTCCTTCTTGTCTTGGAGAGCACGCCACCTTATCTCGTGCCTTCAAGCTAACCGTGGGTGTAACAGAACCACTCAATTTATACAAGATCAAGTATGACTACCCCCGTTAAACACGTTGACACACTCATACCGTCACTTATATAAATCCGGTAGTCCGTTGAGTACCACGAAGGGTCTCAATAAATCAACTTCACAATCAAGATCATACTTGATTAAGCAAATACCTATCACATACACAGAGTTTGGCAGCAAAAGTAATGTTACATCATTGAGTTCAAAACTTGATTAGGGAAAACAAAGAAACTTTGAATTGCTTACGTTAACATAAGTTTGATATCATATTGCTAGCTCAAATGACAACCTCCAACAAAAGCATGGGTGAGAAGTATATACAGAGTAGCTGAGCCCATCGGTACTTAGTCATCACCTTTAGCAGGCCAAGAACTTCACCTGTAACAGGGTGGGACAAAACTCTGAGTACTCAATTGTACTCAACAAGACTTAGCCGATAGAAAAAAATAAAATTGACTTCAAGGATATGAATGGTTTATTTAGTAGAGCTGATTGGATAGCATAACTTTACAAAAGAGCATTACTAACATAAGTCCTTGCTTTCAATATTTTATCAATATTTTAGCATTGATTTAAGTAGGGCTATTTAGAACTAAGTTTGCGCCTACTCTATAGCAATCATTCAATTACTAAGCATCACAATTGTAACCATACTCAATTATCATGATCCATAGAACCATCATGTTTCATCAGTTACTACCTCTGTCGAAGCAGGGTATGAGTTTCTCACTATCCGGGAGAGACGACGATTCGAATCGATTATATCCAGCTGGACAATCCCCAAACACACCCATTACCCATACGAGCACACAATAGCTCGTGTGGATCACCGTTCACTCCATTCAGCGGTGAGTCTGGATCGTTTCGCAAAACTCATGGTCTTGCATCCTCACAAGTCTTGCCCGTTCAATCCGTAGCCCGTATCAAGCAGGGTCTTGGATCAGTCCCCTTCCTTCAGACTCTCCTCCCAGCAATGCTAATGGTCCAATACCTCAGCTCGAACGAGGATCGGCTTCACGGTCAACTGTAACTCAAGCCCTGTTATGTGTTTGGTATCTTCAATCTCAACCAAGGCCTGACAACGGAACGATCCTTAAATGACACAGACAGGATCAAAGAATACATGCCTAGCTGGCATCAACAGTGATATAATAGTACCAAATCCCGCCTGGTCTCCAGTTATCCATTATCACATGGTTCTTTTCCACGATAGCAAATATAGCCAACCGTGATAGAGTAGCCACCTGTAACACCCCAGGTGTTAAGCATTGCATTAGCATCCCAAATCATGAGCATGAGCATCAATTGCATTCATAATCACATGTAATGTAAGTGTAAAGTTAAATTGAAACATGTGAAACATCATTTTGAAACATGCATGTTGCGTATGCTTGTTAGTTTTACTTTTGCCTTAATTATGCTTGCTAGGTTAGTAGAACATGTTTGGCTATAATTTTAAATCATCTAGAATTGTTTAGCATCATTTTTGGAGCAAGTTTGGTATTCAAAATTTTCTCAAATTTTGCTTTTAAAAATATTCTAGAAAAATGGGATTTTTATCTAAAATAAACTTTGAATCTCCATTTCAAAATCTGTTTGGAATTTCAAAGTGTGCCCTAAAGCAAAGTTGTAGAAAATTAAATTTTGAACAACTTTTGTTTTGGGGTCAACTTTTGAAAATGTCTTTTTCTTCTTCAAAATTTGAAATTGGAACTGTTTAGAAATTCTGGAATTTAAAAATAGAAAAAGAAAAACTTTTCTGGCTTAACGGGCCGCCGCCCCGTTTTCGGCCCACCAGGGCAAGCCGGCCTGGCCCGCCTCGCGCGCTCGCCCGCTCCCTCTCCCACGCGCCACGCACCGCGCCCGACCGCGTCAGGCCGCGGCCGCCGCGTGGAGGCCGGTCGCTGGCGACGGCGTACGGGTGGCACCTGGTGGTCCCCGCGACACGCGCGCTCGCCTTAACCGCGCCCCGCTCATCCTGCTCCACTCCTCTCCCTTCCACTTGCTCCCTCTCGCACCGCAGCACCGCAGAGCAAGCCGCAGCGGCAGCAGCGCCGTCGCGCCATCGCTGCCGCTGTCGTGCCCTCACCGCCATGGGCCATTCTCCGATTGCTCGCGGCTCTAGCTCCGCCTCCCTCCGCTCCAGTGATTGCTCGCCCTAACCACCGCCATTGTCAAAAGGTAGAGCCCAATTGGGCGTTTCCTCCGTCGCCGCGCCATAGCCGCCGGACACGGCCCGCGCGTGGCCGGAGCTCCTCCATTTCCCTTCTCCCCTCCTTTTCCCCTTTTTGCGTCCGCATCCACCTCGCGGAGCTCGCGCGCGCCTTTTTAGCCACCACCGTGGCCTGCGTCGGCCGGCCACCGTGCGCCAGCGCCGCCACATCGCCATGCACGCCGGTGAGCTCAATGCCGAGCTCTTCTGGCCACGTTTTAGGCACCATCAGCTTCGCCTCGTTGCGGGGATTAGGGTGGTAGTGACCTCGTCGCCGGCCACCTCACCGACGGCGAGATCTCGCCGGTCAAACCTCCCCTCCCTTCTCTGTGGCTAACAAGTGGGGCTGGTTGACCCGCGAGCCCCGCCTGTCTGTCTCTCTGCGTGAAACTGGGGTGCAGCAGCGGGGTGCATTTATCTTTTTCCATGGCTGATTTTGAAAAGGATTTTGAAAATGAATTTTCAGAATTTGTGAAAAAGCTTCCAAAAATCATATCTCGAGAAATATAGCTCCAAAAATTGTGAAACAAATTTTGGTAGACTTCTTAGGGGTAGATCTATAGTATAAAAATATTGCATGTCAGTTTTGTGACACTTTTCGGTAGGGTTTTATTTAATTGTGATAATTGCTGTTTTCTTAGGAAATGCACAATAAATCTTAGAAAACTCAGAAAAATATGGTTCCAATTTTGATAATCTTCTTGGGTACTGCAATTTCCAGGAAAAATATATTTCATGCATGTTCTGTGAGAAATTATTGATGTCTAGTTCAAGTGCTAAATATGACTGAATTTTTTTATTTTTGCTAGAGAGAGAATTTTGTATAAAACATGTATATGATAATTTTTTTGCAGTGATTGTTTGTTGTGTAGAACATAGAAAAAATGCTAAATATGTTGTTTGATACTTTTCATAATACAAAGTATTTTCATGCTCATTTTTATGCTAGAGCTTGTCATTTTTGTGTAGGTTGTGTTACTTATCCAAATCCCATGAAATTTTTATGATGTGCTATTTGGATTAGGAACATGCTACTATAATTTTTGTAGATTTTTCTAGGTACCAGAAATATATGTTGCTGTTGTAACCCTAGTTTAAATTGAATATCAAGTAATATTGTTTATGTATAATTAGTTGGATAATAAAGATTTGGTGTATCTTCGAAGCACCAAATCACTTGCTAGTGTTGCTTCATAAGTTAATGTGTTTGTGTTGATAAAAGCGTAGTAGCGCTCATGTTAGGGTTATATGCTAGCTAGTGTAAAAATAGACGAGGATTGTTAGCAGAGGTGAATGCAGTAGATAACATGTGCTTGTAGTATATGTTTTTGGATGATGTTGACTACCTTGTAGAAAAGGTTTGTCCCCAGTCTTTACTATAAGTTTCAATGTGCTCATCTTCATATCATGCCATCATGATCATCATACCACCGCATCCGATACACGGTTTACATGTTTACTTATGCACTTGCATCATATAGGATCGCAGAAGGAGTTGCCAGTAGCAGTTCAGGAGGAGCAGACCGGGTCTGATCCACAAAAAACTCAGGCACAGGAGATGTCCGAGGTAGACAAGCAAGAAGAGGATCTACCTGAGTGTGTGGACCACTAGCCTAGTTCCTTCGAACGAGGCAAGCCCCAGAGCATTCTAAGTCTCTTACTTTACAAAAGCAATTCCTTAGCTATTTATATGAGTTTATAAATTGTGCATTAAGTATAGGAGTTGAGTGAAACCATTGTTGCATATATTACTATCCTTTCCACATTATTTACCTACGAAAGTTGGGTCGAATACTGCTTAGCCCTACTTAGATCGGTAGCGATCGGTGAATTCCGGTCACCTAAAATGATAGGTGGTTACTAGAATATTTTAGCTATGGAATGGTTGATATCCAGAAAAATAATCATGTGTTGATGGATAACTAGAGACCGGATGGAAAAGTTGGAGGCAACCAGACAGGGTTCTGGGGTGCTAGTAGTTTTTCGTCTGTGTCGATTAAGGATCGATCGTTGCTTGTCTCTCTTGTCATGTTGAACGCATGCCTCACATTTAGCTGGCTGAATAAAGTACCTTTCGACTGCGAAGCTAGTGACACTTTTTGGGTCGGGGTAAACTCGGATTAGCAGACTGGTGACAAAGGGGGTTATACAGGGATGCGAAGAGTAAGCCTAAGGTGCGTCCTGGCAGTCGGGCGGTCCGTGGGTAGTGCGGTCCATGATTGTTACCCCACGACGTTTACCTAGAAAGTGTCATTTGTGATCTGTAGCTCACTTGATCGGTGAGTGTGGTTTGTGTGAGGAATAAATCACCAGCTAGTTAGGAATCGATTTGAATCGCCATCGCTCTTAGATAGTGAGCACTTGACTTGAGTTACAGCATCATAGTAATGATGATGGAACACTTATGGTTATATGGATGGTGTTGGAAATGCTAAATTCCAGTGGTAACAGGAGGTTATCGGTTAATCAAGTGATTGCTATAGTGTAGGTGCTTACCTAGATGGATAAGTATAATAAACCTGAGGCGAATTACTTAAAATGGTTTAGTCAGGATAGCACATGCTTTTCGCAAATGAGTCATCTAGCCCACTAAAAGAAAGCCTTGAGCCGGCCAACGAGTATTTATAGACGTACCCCTTCGAATATAGCCGTTACACACTTGAAACAGCCGAAGTCGCGCTGACCGGACGCGCTGGTCGCGCGGACCGGACGCGCTGGTCACACAACGGCTCTTTTGCGAAACACCGACCGGACGCGCTGGTCGCAACGACCGAACGCGCTGAGCTCGACCGGACGCGCTGGTCCCGTAACCGATCGGACGCGCTGGTCAACCCAGAGCAGTGCACAACGAAACAGCGACCGGACGCGCTGGAGAACTGACCGGACGCCACAGTGCCAGCGTCTGGTTAGAGTCCAGTAAGCTCCCTGATCGACCGGACGCGTCCGGTCGACAGTGACCGGACGCGCTGCGCGTCCGATCAAAACACTGAGACACGCGCAAACGCTGAACACTGACCGGACGCGTCCGGTCAAATAGAGACCGCGTTTGGTCCAGCGTCCGGTCACCACTGTGACCTCCGTTCGCCTTCGTTTCTTTTCCGTCTTTCAGCATAGTGGAAAATAGGCGTTTCAATCCCTCGAAAACGCCTGAATCCCGCCTCGCAAGCTCGGCGGGAGGGAGAGAGGACCCCAAACCCTCTCTACCGCTCAAACTCCACCGCCTTCGCAAACGTGCTAACATCACCAAGTGATCATCACCATGTGCATGTGTGTTAGCATTTTCACAATCATTTTTCGAGGCGTTATTAGTTCTATCCAAATGCATATGACATGAAATGGACACCTAGAGGCACTTAGGAGTTCAATAGTCGCGTCATTCCCCTCTTTATAGTACGGCTATCTATCCTATAATGTAACCACACCCACTAGGTGTCTTGGTTACTAAAACACAACCCTTAAGCATATACCTTTCCCTTGATTACGTAGGGTTGCGTCCAAATCCAAGTGTGGCCATCATGATCACCGTGTCCATCTTGCCACCAACCTTGGAATGTACTAATCCTCATATGCTACAAACAACTTAGGCATAGGATTAGTACTTAGGCATTGTCACTAATTACCAACACCAAACATAGGACTTTCACATGTCCGGCGCACCGCTCCTCCTCCTTTATCCACCGCCTGAGTCGCTCCCATCGAGCCGCTCAACTTCTGGCCATCGCGTCGATGTGCGCGTGATCGCGCCTTGCGCCGCCACGCGTGGCTGGGCCATCACAGGCCATCACGAGCCAAGCCGAAGCCCTACATGGGAGCGCGCAGGCCAGGGTTTACCGCGGCCCTACAGCTTGCCGCCGACCCCTTGCCTCGGTGGCCGTAAATCAGCACCGGTCGGCCAACCCCACTGCATGCTCTGCTCTGTGGAGGAGGCAAGGATGAAGGAGTGTAAATAGAAATAAGCCGAGGGTGTTAATCGCGAAATCCACGACTCAAGGGAATAATTCCAAATAGTGTTTTGCGGGTTAGTTTCAAGAAAGTGGAGGGGCTTTTTCACAAAAGCGCGCGCCCGCGCCTGGGCCACGCCGTGTGGGCTGGTCTGCTCGCGCTGCTGGGCCGGCCTGCCATCCCACCCAGACTGCGCGTGGGCCGAGCCGAGCCACTTCGGGCCGAAGCTTTCTTTTCCTTTTTCAGTGTTTTATTATTTTTATAAAAGTGCTGATGTTTGTTATTTTCATAACTAATTATGTAAGCCTGGTAAAATCATGAAAATTTTTGTGTAGCCTCTACATGATGTGCGCTATGTAGGAAAAATATGAAATGAGCAATTTTAGTAGTTTTGGCATGTTTTAAAATTACCTGTTTTAATTAAGAAATGCAACTTCTATGATTTTTGTAGGCCAATCTAAATATCCAAAAATTATAAAATTTGTTTTGCCACTGTTTTATGGTATAATTAACCTCCACAAAAAGTTTGGGACCAATTTGATAATATTTAATTATATTCTTAGTTATGTGCTTTAATTATTAGTTTATAATTATCAAAAGGACTAATCTAAATCTTGAAATAACTTAAATGAGTTTTGGAGTTGATTGTAGTCCATGAACACTTTCACCCCTGTTGTTTCCTAGCAAAGTAATTACCAACTTGTTATGATCATAATCTACTTGTCGGTTAAATAACTGAAACGCTTTGTGATGTGTAACCCTAGTTCTTAGCGAAGAAAAGTTGTACTCAAGTTTGCTAATCTTGATTGGCTTCATCCATGAACTAGTATGTGGTATGCCAAAGTAGTTGTTTGGGTATCCTGGATCATGTTGTAGTAACCCTTTTCGTGAGTGAGTCATTAAGATAGGATGAGAGTCGAACCTCTTAACGATTAGTTACCCTAGCTCACCTTTCGGCTTATTACTTGTCCTTTATGTTTGCAATGTCGTTGTTATGTTGTTTCACTCAAGCATGCATTACATCCATGCATATCATTTAGGAATGATGGTCGTTAATGGATCGACGAAAGGATGTTGAAGCCAAACCAAAAAAAGGTGTTATGGTGACCCTTCCTGAAGATGATGGTTGATCGTCGCTGAAGATGGAACCTACTAACTTAATGTGATGTTAGGTTATCCAAGCAAGCCCCGGAGCATTACAAGCCTCCTGTCTCTCTTTTAAAAATTCACTTGAGTTTATATCTTGTATTGTGCATTAAGTATAGGAGTTGAACTAAAACCGCTGCTGCATGACCTACCTTGTCTACAACATCTATATACCTACAACCTTACTAGTATGTCTAAGTCACTAAATGCTTAGCTATGCTTAGACTGGTAGAAGTCGGGTGATTCCTATCATCCGTGAGACATAGGTGGTGTAACAGAACTGACCAATTATACGAAATTAAGTAAGAAAATCACCCGCCGAAGCAGACAATTTAACAAACTTAAGCCCGTATAACCCGGTAGTCCGTGAAACCACGAATGATTTTAAACCAACCAACATACAAACCAAGATCGTACAAGTTTAGTAGCCACCATCACATATTACATAAAAATATTGCATGTCAGTTTTGTGACACTTTTCGGTAGGGTTTTATTTAATTGTGATAATTGCTGTTTTCTTAGGAAATGCACAATAAATCTTAGAAAACTCAGAAAAATATGGTTCCAATTTTGATAATCTTCTTGGGTACTGCAATTTCCAGGAAAAATATATTTCATGCATGTTCTGTGAGAAATTATTGATGTCTAGTTCAAGTGCTAAATATGACTGAATTTTTTTATTTTTGCTAGAGAGAGAATTTTGTATAAAACATGTATATGATAATTTTTTTGCAGTGATTGTTTGTTGTGTAGAACATAGAAAAAATGCTAAATATGTTGTTTGATACTTTTCATAATACAAAGTATTTTCATGCTCATTTTTATGCTAGAGCTTGTCATTTTTGTGTAGGTTGTGTTACTTATCCAAATCCCATGAAATTTTTATGATGTGCTATTTGGATTAGGAACATGCTACTATAATTTTTGTAGATTTTTCTAGGTACCAGAAATATATGTTGCTGTTGTAACCCTAGTTTAAATTGAATATCAAGTAATATTGTTTATGTATAATTAGTTGGATAATAAAGATTTGATGTATCTTCGAAGCACCAAATCACTTGCTAGTGTTGCTTCATAAGTTAATGTGTTTGTGTTGATAAAAGCGTAGTAGCGCTCATGTTAGGGTTATATGCTAGCTAGTGTAAAAATAGACGAGGATTGTTAGCAGAGGTGAATGCAGTAGATAACATGTGCTTGTAGTATATGTTTTTGGATGATGTTGACTACCTTGTAGAAAAGGTTTGTCCCCAGTCTTTACTATAAGTTTCAATGTGCTCATCTTCATATCATGCCATCATGATCATCATACCACCGCATCCGATACACGGTTTACATGTTTACTTATGCACTTGCATCATATAGGATCGCAGAAGGAGTTGCCAGTAGCAGTTCAGGAGGAGCAGACCGGGTCTGATCCACAAAAAACTCAGGCACAGGAGATGTCCGAGGTAGACAAGCAAGAAGAGGATCTACCTGAGTGTGTGGACCACTAGCCTAGTTCCTTCGAACGAGGCAAGCCCCAGAGCATTCTAAGTCTCTTACTTTACAAAAGCAATTCCTTAGCTATTTATATGAGTTTATAAATTGTGCATTAAGTATAGGAGTTGAGTGAAACCATTGTTGCATATATTACTATCCTTTCCACATTATTTACCTACGAAAGTTGGGTCGAATACTGCTTAGCCCTACTTAGATCGGTAGCGATCGGTGAATTCCGGTCACCTAAAATGATAGGTGGTTACTAGAATATTTTAGCTATGGAATGGTTGATATCCAGAAAAATAATCATGTGTTGATGGATAACTAGAGACCGGATGGAAAAGTTGGAGGCAACCAGACAGGGTTCTGGGGTGCTAGTAGTTTTTCGTCTGTGTCGATTAAGGATCGATCGTTGCTTGTCTCTCTTGTCATGTTGAACGCATGCCTCACATTTAGCTGGCTGAATAAAGTACCTTTCGACTGCGAAGCTAGTGACACTTTTTGGGTCGGGGTAAACTCGGATTAGCAGACTGGTGACAAAGGGGGTTATACAGGGATGCGAAGAGTAAGCCTAAGGTGCGTCCTGGCAGTCGGGCGGTCCGTGGGTAGTGCGGTCCATGATTGTTACCCCACGACGTTTACCTAGAAAGTGTCATTTGTGATCTGTAGCTCACTTGATCGGTGAGTGTGGTTTGTGTGAGGAATAAATCACCAGCTAGTTAGGAATCGATTTGAATCGCCATCGCTCTTAGATAGTGAGCACTTGACTTGAGTTACAGCATCATAGTAATGATGATGGAACACTTATGGTTATATGGATGGTGTTGGAAATGCTAAATTCCAGTGGTAACAGGAGGTTATCGGTTAATCAAGTGATTGCTATAGTGTAGGTGCTTACCTAGATGGATAAGTATAATAAACCTGAGGCGAATTACTTAAAATGGTTTAGTCAGGATAGCACATGCTTTTCGCAAATGAGTCATCTAGCCCACTAAAAGAAAGCCTTGCATAATCCTTGGTGTCACTTTATTTTGGTTTAAGACGGGTAAGTCTAGCTGAGTACTTTCTCGTACTCAGGGCGTTGTTCCCATTGTTGTTACAGATGGTCAGATGTACTACGGCTATTGCGTCAACTGTCTGTATCCGGCGATGGATGACAACTAGGACCAAGGGCAATGGTCACTCCGTATGTCTTATCTTATGCTTTTTTGGAAAGTGACTATCTTTTGGCACTGTATTTGAATTAAGGGTGTGTGTGTTTTATGAAACTACTTGCTTCCGCTACTTTATTTTGAACTTGGTTTGTAATAACTTATGTTCTAAACTCCGATGTATTCAACTGTCGCTGCAAACTTTATGTAATATGTGATGGTGGCTACTAAACTTGTACGATCTTGGTTTGTATGTTGGTTGGTTTAAAATCATTCGTGGTTTCACGGACTACCGGGTTATACGGGCTTAAGTTTGTTAAATTGTCTGCTTCGGCGGGTGATTTTCTTACTTAATTTCGTATAATTGGTCAGTTCTGTTACACCACCTATGTCTCACGGATGATAGGAATCACCCGACTTCTACCAGTCTAAGCATAGCTAAGCATTTAGTGACTTAGACATACTAGTAAGGTTGTAGGTATATAGATGTTGTAGACAAGGTAGGTCATGCAGCAGCGGTTTTAGTTCAACTCCTATACTTAATGCACAATACAAGATATAAACTCAAGTGAATTTTTAAAAGAGAGACAGGAGGCTTGTAATGCTCCGGGGCTTGCTTGGATAACCTAACATCACATTAAGTTAGTAGGTTCCATCTTCAGCGACGATCAACCATCATCTTCAGGAAGGGTCACCATAACACCTTTTTTTGGTTTGGCTTCAACATCCTTTCGTCGATCCATTAACGACCATATAACCATAAGTGTTCCATCATCATTACTATGATGCTGTAACTCAAGTCAAGTGCTCACTATCTAAGAGCGATGGCGATTCAAATCGATTCCTAACTAGCTGGTGATTTATTCCTCACACAAACCACACTCACCGATCAAGTGAGCTACAGATCACAAATGACACTTTCTAGGTAAACGTCGTGGGGTAACAATCATGGACCGCACTACCCACGGACCGCCCGACTGCCAGGACGCACCTTAGGCTTACTCTTCGCATCCCTGTATAACCCCCTTTGTCACCAGTCTGCTAATCCGAGTTTACCCCGACCCAAAAAGTGTCACTAGCTTCGCAGTCGAAAGGTACTTTATTCAGCCAGCTAAATGTGAGGCATGCGTTCAACATGACAAGAGAGACAAGCAACGATCGATCCTTAATCGACACAGACGAAAAACTACTAGCACCCCAGAACCCTGTCTGGTTGCCTCCAACTTTTCCATCCGGTCTCTAGTTATCCATCAACACATGATTATTTTTCTGGATATCAACCATTCCATAGCTAAAATATTCTAGTAACCACCTATCATTTTAGGTGACCGGAATTCACCGATCGCTACCGATCTAAGTAGGGCTAAGCAGTATTCGACCCAACTTTCGTAGGTAAATAATGTGGAAAGGATAGTAATATATGCAACAATGGTTTCACTCAACTCCTATACTTAATGCACAATTTATAAACTCATATAAATAGCTAAGGAATTGCTTTTGTAAAGTAAGAGACTTAGAATGCTCTGGGGCTTGCCTCGTTCGAAGGAACTAGGCTAGTGGTCCACACACTCAGGTAGATCCTCTTCTTGCTTGTCTACCTCGGACATCTCCTGTGCCTGAGTTTTTTGTGGATCAGACCCGGTCTGCTCCTCCTGAACTGCTACTGGCAACTCCTTCTGCGATCCTATATGATGCAAGTGCATAAGTAAACATGTAAACCGTGTATCGGATGCGGTGGTATGATGATCATGATGGCATGATATGAAGATGAGCACATTGAAACTTATAGTAAAGACTGGGGACAAACCTTTTCTACAAGGTAGTCAACATCATCCAAAAACATATACTACAAGCACATGTTATCTACTGCATTCACCTCTGCTAACAATCCTCGTCTATTTTTACACTAGCTAGCATATAACCCTAACATGAGCGCTACTACGCTTTTATCAACACAAACACATTAACTTATGAAGCAACACTAGCAAGTGATTTGGTGCTTCGAAGATACATCAAATCTTTATTATCCAACTAATTATACATAAACAATATTACTTGATATTCAATTTAAACTAGGGTTACAACAGCAACATATATTTCTGGTACCTAGAAAAATCTACAAAAATTATAGTAGCATGTTCCTAATCCAAATAGCACATCATAAAAATTTCATGGGATTTGGATAAGTAACACAACCTACACAAAAATGACAAGCTCTAGCATAAAAATGAGCATGAAAATACTTTGTATTATGAAAAGTATCAAACAACATATTTAGCATTTTTTCTATGTTCTACACAACAAACAATCACTGCAAAAAAATTATCATATACATGTTTTATACAAAATTCTCTCTCTAGCAAAAATAAAAAAATTCAGTCATATTTAGCACTTGAACTAGACATCAATAATTTCTCACAGAACATGCATGAAATATATTTTTCCTGGAAATTGCAGTACCCAAGAAGATTATCAAAATTGGAACCATATTTTTCTGAGTTTTCTAAGATTTATTGTGCATTTCCTAAGAAAACAGCAATTATCACAATTAAATAAAACCCTACCGAAAAGTGTCACAAAACTGACATGCAATATTTTTATGTAATATGTGATGGTGGCTACTAAACTTGTACGATCTTGGTTTGTATGTTGGTTGGTTTAAAATCATTCGTGGTTTCACGGACTACCGGGTTATACGGGCTTAAGTTTGTTAAATTGTCTGCTTCGGCGGGTGATTTTCTTACTTAATTTCGTATAATTGGTCAGTTCTGTTACACCACCTATGTCTCACGGATGATAGGAATCACCCGACTTCTACCAGTCTAAGCATAGCTAAGCATTTAGTGACTTAGACATACTAGTAAGGTTGTAGGTATATAGATGTTGTAGACAAGGTAGGTCATGCAGCAGCGGTTTTAGTTCAACTCCTATACTTAATGCACAATACAAGATATAAACTCAAGTGAATTTTTAAAAGAGAGACAGGAGGCTTGTAATGCTCCGGGGCTTGCTTGGATAACCTAACATCACATTAAGTTAGTAGGTTCCATCTTCAGCGACGATCAACCATCATCTTCAGGAAGGGTCACCATAACACCTTTTTTTGGTTTGGCTTCAACATCCTTTCGTCGATCCATTAACGACCATCATTCCTAAATGATATGCATGGATGTAATGCATGCTTGAGTGAAACAACATAACAACGACATTGCAAACATAAAGGACAAGTAATAAGCCGAAAGGTGAGCTAGGGTAACTAATCGTTAAGAGGTTCGACTCTCATCCTATCTTAATGACTCACTCACGAAAAGGGTTACTACAACATGATCCAGGATACCCAAACAACTACTTTGGCATACCACATACTAGTTCATGGATGAAGCCAATCAAGATTAGCAAACTTGAGTACAACTTTTCTTCGCTAAGAACTAGGGTTACACATCACAAAGCGTTTCAGTTATTTAACCGACAAGTAGATTATGATCATAACAAGTTGGTAATTACTTTGCTAGGAAACAACAGGGGTGAAAGTGTTCATGGACTACAATCAACTCCAAAACTCATTTAAGTTATTTCAAGATTTAGATTAGTCCTTTTGATAATTATAAACTAATAATTAAAGCACATAACTAAGAATATAATTAAATATTATCAAATTGGTCCCAAACTTTTTGTGGAGGTTAATTATACCATAAAACAGTGGCAAAACAAATTTTATAATTTTTGGATATTTAGATTGGCCTACAAAAATCATAGAAGTTGCATTTCTTAATTAAAACAGGTAATTTTAAAACATGCCAAAACTACTAAAATTGCTCATTTCATATTTTTCCTACATAGCGCACATCATGTAGAGGCTACACAAAAATTTTCATGATTTTACCAGGCTTACATAATTAGTTATGAAAATAACAAACATCAGCACTTTTATAAAAATAATAAAACACTGAAAAAGGAAAAGAAAGCTTCGGCCCGAAGTGGCTCGGCTCGGCCCACGCGCAGTCTGGGTGGGATGGCAGGCCGGCCCAGCAGCGCGAGCAGACCAGCCCACACGGCGTGGCCCAGGCGCGGGCGCGCGCTTTTGTGAAAAAGCCCCTCCACTTTCTTGAAACTAACCCGCAAAACACTATTTGGAATTATTCCCTTGAGTCGTGGATTTCGCGATTAACACCCTCGGT
>JAHUYU010002326.1:0-13122 GCA_030439765.1 Tripidium arundinaceum | reverse complement strand
CGGACCTGTAGGTGGGGCTGGACGGCCCCCCCATGTCAACCTCTCACAGTCATCTTCGGTGGAGAGTCCATCTACACCGTTGATCAAGGTCGGTTTGATCCGAGGGTCCAGAATTGATGCTCTGGCCTATATAAGCAGCCCCTACCCCTCCCTGGAGGCAATCCCAGAAATCCTAATTCATATTTCGGTTGGGATCCATTTAAGAGGCGTTCCATTGAGGATCATACTCTCATGGAGATCAACACACCAGGGAGATTAGGGCTAGACTCTACAATGTAATAGATTAGTAGCTCGGGAGCGAGGGTCAAGTTGGGCTCATGCTCAGGTTCCGGATCTAGTTTTGGAGGCTTGATAAAGTTTTGCATCTTCAATTCTACATCCTATAAGACTTCATTATCATTCTTATTTACATGGCTATGCTTACTTTGAACATATATCTTGTTTAGTTAAAGGTTCTCTTTACTTTTGTGTGCGGGTTCATAGAGTGCTTAGCCTGCTAGTTTGTCGACTAGGCTGAGTAGCCGAGCCTCGTGTAAGCATGGTGCTTACATGATGCTCTGCCTATGAGTGCACCCTGTTCTCTGGTTGTATGGTAGTAGTGGGTGGTGACAGCCCCATCTATCCTTCGTAGTCCATACCGAATTGAGCAGGTTCTTAAATTGTAGGACTGTAGTCGCGTCATTAGAGTTATCCTTCTGCGGTGCTCTATTGTCTAGCGGTGTCCCGAAGTGCACAAGAGTAGAGTCAGTCTTAACTAAAGTTGGGTATACTTTGACCATGTAATAGAAACATCATAGGAATCTACCTCACTCGTTGTTCTCCCGAGTTAACTAGTTATTTATTCTTTAATGATATATCCCCTGAGTGTCTTTATACACAACTCCTATCATTACATTTACCCCTACTCTAGCTATGTTGGTATGTTGATTAGTAATTACTCCTTTGTTATTCAATAATATTTACTCCATTGTTTTCCTGTGGTAAAATATAAATAACGATACCTGGAATACTCCCGGTAAAATGCTACAAAGGTATTCTGTGCGCTTGCAGAATCCTTCATATTCTATTTGTACTAATAAATACCAACAACCACCGGAGGTTGTTTTACACACAAAACTATGATGGAACAAGTGAAATTCCTTGAACACTTCCTAGACAAACACACTTCCTCCGTCATAAAAACCAAACCCTTCTAGGAGAAAGTCATGTCAAGCTTTGAGGAGCCCTCATCAGCCGAATCCAAACCCGTATCTTCCATTCCCTTAGATTCGACTCATGAGCCCTCACCCGGACCACGAACACCGAAGGAAAGAGTAATTCATCTGTCGGAATTCCCTATCAAATTCGAGGATAATGGAAATACCTCGAAACACTTTTGGCACAAAAAGCCTACGACACCTCCTCGCTTTCATCGTTCATATCCTCTCGAGGAAGCTTCCCCCAAAGTGGAACCATCGAAGGAATGGTTAATGGAAGTGAAACGTTCTTCCGAAGCAATTCAGATTCTTTCACCGTCCATGACCATGTCTTGTTCATTAAGGGGAATTGTCGTAGAAGCCCTTTACAACCCCACTACCGAGGCTAGTATTATGTCAAAATTCCTTGTGGAAACTCTCTTGGGCAACACGCTGCTAGTCTCGACCAACAAACTCTTCAAAAGTTCATCAGGACTCATCTTCGAGTGTTGTGGGATTGCCAAGGCCGTGCCCATCAAAATAGATGAAATTGAGGTTCACTTGGACTTTCACATCTTTGCCATCCTCGATTTTGATCTTCTCATAGGCTACCCTTTCGAAAAGCATTTCCAAGGAAAACCTTCCCATGGGAGCCTTAATGAAAAATTGGGAAAAATTGCTTTTGCCACTCCTATCTTTCACCCAGAAATCCCAATGGCGAAGCATCATCCCAACCATGACCCGTTCGAGGAGGTGAAGTTCATATCCCCATTCGTTTCACCTAAGCTTACTTCTCAACCTTATGAAACAGAACGCCCATCATCACCCTCACTCGAACTTAAGCCTTGTCCCTCTGGCCATCAAAACGTTGTTCTCGAAAGTGGTCGAGAATCAACCTTGATCCTGCACAATATATCTTTTGAGAAAGAAAATTTCTAAGCCATGGACATTCCTGAAGCACTGACTCTGGAGACCAAGAAGGAATCCACATACGAGAATGAAAGCTTCTCTTTAGAAACCCCTCAAGATTCATGCTCACTTTTGGAGTCTCTAGAGTTCATCTCGCTTGTTACCACATGCTCTCACGAGGACCATAACCATCTCCCAATCCTTGTTTGCAAACTTTTTAGAAGGATGGTTGTGGATGCTTTTGTTTATCATAAATACTGTAAATCTCGTGGTTGCACTGTGGCACTAACCTTGCAGCTTGAACAATAATGCTAAATGCTTGGTGGTGAAGCTGGGAACTACACCACCATTGATAGCTGCAGGATGAAGTTCCCACGGTCGAGCTTGTGACCATAAACAAAGCACTGCCGGGAGATAGCCCGGATTATCATGGAAAAAAACAACAACTTCTCTTCAATAAAAGCAAGAACATGCTATCAGGAAAGTATCCACCTTCAGGTATTCTTGGTTCCTAACCCTTTCATCTTAAGATCAAGAAGAACAGGGACATACGATGCTAGAGAACATGGGAGCTGCATCAACTGTATACTCTGATGCTCTTTGGTGATGGAACATACTCAAAAGGAGACCCCGACATTGCACACTTGGCTTTTACACAAAAATCCAAGTGTGGGGAGGATGGTGAGAGACTCGCTACAAGTTCCACCCATACCAAAGGCTATCCTAGTTAAAAAAAGTGATGTCAACTCTGCCTTGCTGAAAAAAGAGAAAGCTAAAAAAAGAAAAAAAGAAGAGAAAAAATATGATATAAAAAAAGAAAAAAAGAGAAGAAGAGAGAGAAGGAGCAGGCTAGCCCCACATGGCCACCACAAACATCAATGTGCCGCCTGACTCCACACAGTGTTGCTTTCGCGCGCATGCAAGCCTTGGTTCACTTTTCATCTGCTACCGGCCTTTGCATAGCTGCGCTACGCACATACATGCAAGAAGGGTTCTCCTCTTCTATACCTTTGCTGCTTACCACCAAGGCCCATGGTCCACACACACTAGCCATGTGTGTGGCCTAGCCTTGTTGCTCACCTGAGTGGTGTGGTGTGCCTTCCTCTGCTTCAGCCCAAAGGAGTCATCGGCACCCATCCGTGATCATGCAATCGCTGCAGCAACCTCAGAGCTTTCAACCACTTACGCTGTCGGTAAGAACACTCAGGTATGCAAAGGTAACTCAATGTTCACCAACACCTTTACTCATTTTTGTGTCCATGGAAATATAAACTTGTTCATACAAGTTCACGCTTCCCTTGTTTATGTTGTATACTTTGGTTTGGGTGTATTTAGCTAGTACATCCATAGGCCTTTTTAATTAAGCATGGTGCTTGGGTTAAAATAGCCTTCTTTAATCAAAATTTGACATGGTGTTGAATTTTGGTTAATGAACTTTGGAGTTATTACTTTCATAAACAATGGAGGTAAAACATGATGGAGATAAATCAAGGCTAGGAATATACTACAAACTTTACCTTAGCCTTGCCTGAGTTATGCCAAAAGATAAAAAGTTGGGTGAACAAATATATATAAATAATAATAATAATCATAAATAAATAAAAATAATCAATCAGGCATCTCAAGCACTGCATGTGCCTTGAGTTAATAAGATTTAGGCTCTCCAGCGTTTAAGCTGGTAGAGCCCTTGCTTGTTTTTGTTTTTGTTTCTTTGTTGAATAAAACAGGTACAAGAATAAGTGTGGGGGAGATCTCTCAAGCATAATGAACACATATTCGAGATCTCCCACCAACATGTTGCACAACATCGAATGATCCAGCATGCAAAAGGACAGGATAGATGGCTCCAGAGAGGATTAGTTGAACCTCTGGTTTAGCCAAAACAACTCTGACTCCCCTTAGCTCTTTCTTCCTCTTCAACGATGGTTTGTGCAACACTACCCTCAACTCCCTTAAATCTTGAGTAAAAGATTAAAATTGAACAAATTAAAAAAATGCAAAGCAAATGACGCTCAATATCCATGCTATCCTTTGATTAAATTTACATACTCTTTATTCCTCGCTAATATTCCTATACTTGTGAACAATCCATGATAGGGAACCCATGATATCTAAGTAATTGAAATATGTGATATAGTGGGACGAGAAAGAACCTTGCTCTCTCATGTGAAGAACTTGGGATTTATTTTGCAAAATCAAAATTCAAATAGCATGCTCCTTAATGATATTCAAATTCCTACCAGAGCCATATCTAGTTATACATATTTAAACCTTCAACTTATGCTACTTGCTATTGCATTGAGTTTTGTCAAGTCTTGTTGACCCTTGTTGAGAAAGTTATCATGCTTCCAAGATCAAGATCACGTACACACCACATATACATGCTGCTCCTACATTGGGAGTACGCAAAAACATGCTTTCCATTTAGATCCACCAAAATATTCTACTCCTACACTGGGAGTAGACAAAAACATGTTTGTTAGATAAATACTCCATGTTCTAAAAGATAGTGATCTCTCTCTAATATGTGGTTTAGAAGAAGAGACATGGGCTATGCAAAAGGTTGAAAAAAATAAAAAATTGGACACATGAAGGTCCAAGTACAAAAAAAAATGATGAGCACATGAAGGCTCATGTATTGAAAAAAAGAAAAAGAAGAAGAGATAGCCATGTTCTCAAAATAAAAACTAGAGAGATCATTCATGTTAAAGGAGTATAGTATAAGTTTATCATTATCCACACACATGCACATCTTGATCTACAAGTATGACATCTTTCTCCTCGGATCCGAGTTTTGACTTTACAATATATTCAATGCAAGTATGCCTTCATACCTTTCCCTACCTAAAGCTCCACATAAGCTTTTTAGAAGTAGGAAGAAAGAAGGCAAAATTACGATATGCCTTGGTGAGGAATCATTTTTTTTTGTACTTGGACCTTCATGTGTCCAATTTTTTATTTTTTTCAACCTTTTGCATAGCCCATGTCTCTTCTTCTAAACCACATATTAGAGAGAGATCACTATCTTTTAGAACATGGAGTATTTATCTAACAAACATGTTTTTGTCTACTCCCAGTGTAGGAGTAGAATATTTTGGTGGATCTAAATGGAAAGCATGTTTTTGCGTACTCCCAATGTAGGAGCAGCATGTATATGTGGTGTGTACGTGATCTTGATCTTGGAAGCATGATAACTTTCTCAACAAGGGTCAACAAGACTTGACAAAACTCAATGCAATAGCAAGTAGCATAAGTTGAAGGTTTAAATATGTATAACTAGATATGGCTCTGGTAGGAATTTGAATATCATTAAGGAGCATGCTATTTGAATTTTGATTTTGCAAAATAAATCCCAAGTTCTTCACATGAGAGAGCAAGGTTCTTTCTCGTCCCACTATATCACATATTTCAATTACTTAGATATCATGGGTTCCCTATCATGGATTGTTCACAAGTATAGGAATATTAGCGAGGAATAAAGAGTATGTAAATTTAATCAAAGGATAGCATGGATATTGAGCGTCATTTGCTTTGCATTTTTTTAATTTGTTCAATTTTAATCTTTTACTCAAGATTTAAGGGAGTTGAGGGTAGTGTTGCACAAACCATCGTTGAAGAGGAAGAAAGAGCTAAGGGGAGTCAGAGTTGTTTTGGCTAAACCAGAGGTTCAACTAATCCTCTCTGGAGCCATCTATCCTGTCCTTTTGCATGCTGGATCATTCGATGTTGTGCAACATGTTGGTGGGAGATCTCGAATATGTGTTCATTATGCTTGAGAGATCTCCCCCACACTTATTCTTGTACCTGTTTTATTCAACAAAGAAACAAAAACAAAAACAAGCAAGGGCTCTACCAGCTTAAACGCTGGAGAGCCTAAATCTTATTAACTCAAGGCACATGCAGTGCTTGAGATGCCTGATTGATTATTTTTATTTATTTATGATTATTATTATTATTTATATATATTTGTTCACCCAACTTTTTATCTTTTGGCATAACTCAGGCAAGGCTAAGGTAAAGTTTGTAGTATATTCCTAGCCTTGATTTATCTCCATCATGTTTTACCTCCATTGTTTATGAAAGTAATAACTCCAAAGTTCATTAACCAAAATTCAACACCATGTCAAATTTTGATTAAAGAAGGCTATTTTAACCCAAGCACCATGCTTAATTAAAAAGGCCTATGGATGTACTAGCTAAATACACCCAAACCAAAGTATACAACATAAACAAGGGAAGCGTGAACTTGTATGAACAAGTTTATATTTCCATGGACACAAAAATGAGTAAAGGTGTTGGTGAACATTGAGTTACCTTTGCATACCTGAGTGTTCTTACCGACAGCGTAAGTGGTTGAAAGCTCTGAGGTTGCTGCAGCGATTGCATGATCACGGATGGGTGCCGATGACTCCTTTGGGCTGAAGCAGAGGAAGGCACACCACACCAC
Organism: Tripidium arundinaceum; assembly: GCA_030439765.1. Taxonomy (NCBI): domain Eukaryota; kingdom Viridiplantae; phylum Streptophyta; class Magnoliopsida; order Poales; family Poaceae; genus Tripidium; species Tripidium arundinaceum. The sequence continues at coordinate 6,591 of JAHUYU010002326.1, read as the reverse complement.
TCAGGTGAGCAACAAGGCTAGGCCACACACATGGCTAGTGTGTGTGGACCATGGGCCTTGGTGGTAAGCAGCAAAGGTATAGAAGAGGAGAACCCTTCTTGCATGTATGTGCGTAGCGCAGCTATGCAAAGGCCGGTAGCAGATGAAAAGTGAACCAAGGCTTGCATGCGCGCGAAAGCAACACTGTGTGGAGTCAGGCGGCACATTGATGTTTGTGGTGGCCATGTGGGGCTAGCCTGCTCCTTCTCTCTCTTCTTCTCTTTTTTTCTTTTTTTATATCATATTTTTTCTCTTCTTTTTTTCTTTTTTTTAGCTTTCTCTTTTTTCAGCAAGGCAGAGTTGACATCACTTTTTTTAACTAGGATAGCCTTTGGTATGGGTGGAACTTGTAGCGAGTCTCTCACCATCCTCCCCACACTTGGATTTTTGTGTAAAAGCCAAGTGTGCAATGTCGGGGTCTCCTTTTGAGTATGTTCCATCACCAAAGAGCATCAGAGTATACAGTTGATGCAGCTCCCATGTTCTCTAGCATCGTATGTCCCCTGTTCTTCTTGATCTTAAGATGAAAGGGTTAGGAACCAAGAATACCTGAAGGTGGATACTTTCCTGATAGCATGTTCTTGCTTTTATTGAAGAGAAGTTGTTGTTTTTTTCCATGATAATCCGGGCTATCTCCCGGCAGTGCTTTGTTTATGGTCACAAGCTCGACCGTGGGAACTTCATCCTGCAGCTATCAATGGTGGTGTAGTTCCCAGCTTCACCACCAAGCATTTAGCATTATTGTTCAAGCTGCAAGGTTAGTGCCACAGTGCAACCACGAGATTTACAGTATTTATGATAAACAAAAGCATCCACAACCATCCTTCTAAAAAGTTTGCAAACAAGGATTGGGAGATGGTTATGGTCCTCGTGAGAGCATGTGGTAACAAGCGAGATGAACTCTAGAGACTCCAAAAGTGAGCATGAATCTTGAGGGGTTTCTAAAGAGAAGCTTTCATTCTCGTATGTGGATTCCTTCTTGGTCTCCAGAGTCAGTGCTTCAGGAATGTCCATGGCTTAGAAATTTTCTTTCTCAAAAGATATATTGTGCAGGATCAAGGTTGATTCTCGACCACTTTCGAGAACAACGTTTTGATGGCCAGAGGGACAAGGCTTAAGTTCGAGTGAGGGTGATGATGGGCGTTCTGTTTCATAAGGTTGAGAAGTAAGCTTAGGTGAAACGAATGGGGATATGAACTTCACCTCCTCGAACGGGTCATGGTTGGGATGATGCTTCGCCATTGGGATTTCTGGGTGAAAGATAGGAGTGGCAAAAGCAATTTTTCCCAATTTTTCATTAAGGCTCCCATGGGAAGGTTTTCCTTGGAAATGCTTTTCGAAAGGGTAGCCTATGAGAAGATCAAAATCGAGGATGGCAAAGATGTGAAAGTCCAAGTGAACCTCAATTTCATCTATTTTGATGGGCACGGCCTTGGCAATCCCACAACACTCGAAGATGAGTCCTGATGAACTTTTGAAGAGTTTGTTGGTCGAGACTAGCAGCGTGTTGCCCAAGAGAGTTTCCACAAGGAATTTTGACATAATACTAGCCTCGGTAGTGGGGTTGTAAAGGGCTTCTACGACAATTCCCCTTAATGAACAAGACATGGTCATGGACGGTGAAAGAATCTGAATTGCTTCGGAAGAACGTTTCACTTCCATTAACCATTCCTTCGATGGTTCCACTTTGGGGGAAGCTTCCTCGAGAGGATATGAACGATGAAAGCGAGGAGGTGTCGTAGGCTTTTTGTGCCAAAAGTGTTTCGAGGTATTTCCATTATCCTCGAATTTGATAGGGAATTCCGACAGATGAATTACTCTTTCCTTCGGTGTTCGTGGTCCGGGTGAGGGCTCATGAGTCGAATCTAAGGGAATGGAAGATACGGGTTTGGATTCGGCTGATGAGGGCTCCTCAAAGCTTGACATGACTTTCTCCTAGAAGGGTTTGGTTTTTATGACGGAGGAAGTGTGTTTGTCTAGGAAGTGTTCAAGGAATTTCACTTGTTCCATCATAGTTTTGTGTGTAAAACAACCTCCGGTGGTTGTTGGTATTTATTAGTACAAATAGAATATGAAGGATTCTGCAAGCGCACAGAATACCTTTGTAGCATTTTACCGGGAGTATTCCAGGTATCGTTATTTATATTTTACCACAGGAAAACAATGGAGTAAATATTATTGAATAACAAAGGAGTAATTACTAATCAACATACCAACATAGCTAGAGTAGGGGTAAATGTAATGATAGGAGTTGTGTATAAAGACACTCAGGGGATATATCATTAAAGAATAAATAACTAGTTAACTCGGGAGAACAACGAGTGAGGTAGATTCCTATGATGTTTCTATTACATGGTCAAAGTATACCCAACTTTAGTTAAGACTGACTCTACTCTTGTGCACTTCGGGACACCGCTAGACAATAGAGCACCGCAGAAGGATAACTCTAATGACGCGACTACAGTCCTACAATTTAAGAACCTGCTCAATTCGGTATGGACTACGAAGGATAGATGGGGCTGTCACCACCCACTACTACCATACAACCAGAGAACAGGGTGCACTCATAGGCAGAGCATCATGTAAGCACCATGCTTACACGAGGCTCGGCTACTCAGCCTAGTCGACAAACTAGCAGGCTAAGCACTCTATGAACCCGCACACAAAAGTAAAGAGAACCTTTAACTAAACAAGATATATGTTCAAAGTAAGCATAGCCATGTAAATAAGAATGATAATGAAGTCTTATAGGATGTAGAATTGAAGATGCAAAACTTTACCAAGCCTCCAAAACTAGATCCGGAACCTGAGCATGAGCCCAACTTGACCCTCGCTCCCGAGCTACTAATCTATTACATTGTAGAGTCTAGCCCTAATCTCCCTGGTGTGTTGATCTCCATGAGAGTATGATCCTCAATGGAACGCCTCTTAAATGGATCCCAACCGAAATATGAATTAGGATTTCTGGGATTGCCTCCAGGGAGGGGTAGGGGCTGCTTATATAGGCCAGAGCATCAATTCTGGACCCTCGGATCAAACCGACCTTGATCCAACGGTGTAGATGGACTCTCAAAGGCGGTGAGGAACCGACGTAGCAAGGAGGGGCTGACCCGTGGGTCCGGCCGGCCTGTAGGTGGGGCTGGACGGCCCCCCATGTCAACCTCTCACAGTCATCTTCGGTGGAGAGTCCTCTGGTGTCTTCTAGAATCTTCCCAAGTTGTTTACGCGGCAGAATTCCTTGATTCCATTTGACGAATAGGTCCTCCTTGACAATTTTCTGGATAAACCCTGCTGAAAACATAGTTCACCAAAACTTGTGGAACTTGTTAGTTTAAACCCCTAGACTCATATTATTTATCATTTTATGTCTATATCCAAGTGATTTGACGGTTTAAAATGATCGTTATCTACCATCAATAGTGGTCACATCAAGGTATAGGTCAGCCTCTATGTCAAGACCCAAGCAAAAGAGTTGTAACAACATGCTGTCTGGTAAAGACAAGTCTGGGCCGGAGTGTATTAACGCTGAGAACCTGGCCCAGGCTGCACCTATAGATTCCTTCTCGTACTGCTCAAAGTCGAGGATCTCTTTTGGTAGAGAGACGATACGGGACATAGGGAAGAATGCAAGACAAAACTTGTCTTTAAGTTTATCCCAATCCCCATTCGTACTTCCTATGGCATGAGCGTACCATTGCTTCACCTTCTCCGTGAGAGAGAAGGGAAACAATTTCCACTTAAGAGTTTCTTGTGTCATGCTAGAGATGCTCAGGCATGAACACATTTCCTCAAACTCTTGTAGGTGATGACAAGGGTTTTCATTTTCAAGCCCAGAGAAGGGTTGTGCCCAAACCATGGCTATTAAGCCAGGGTGGAGTTCATAGCCAGATGAATGGATTGGTTTTGAAGGTGGCTCAGGGAACTCGCCCTTTGAAGCGGAAAGGTTTTGTGTTGGTATTGGCTTCATGATGAAAAGGATAAAAGAAATATTTTTTATGGAAAGAAAAGATAAAAGATACGAGGACGAACTAGGTTCGAAGATAATACAACAACTGTTCCCCGACAACGGCGCAAGAAAGCTTGTTGATATTTCTTAACACAAACAGAAAGAATCCGCAAGCGTACGGAATTACCATTGTAGCTTTCACCCGGAAGTATTCAGGGTATCGTATTTTTCACAGGGAACGGAGGTATTCTTCTAGCTAATTCATCCAAGGACAATTCGTCCAAGGACAAAACAAGGATAGAGTTGGCAAGGGTAGAGAAGGATTCCTATGGTTTTAGGGTCTATGGTTCGATAAACTCCACTTCTACTTGCTTACTTCGGGCACCGGATCACACCTGGTCTGCTAAGCGAGGCCGGCCTGTAGCTCTACGCTGAACCCAAACGTGGGGGATTACAAGGGATGGACAGGGCTGTCACCACCTACCGCCTACCCCTCAACCATGGGGCACTGTTGGCGGTTACTAATGACTAATATTTATGCCAACATTTATCTAAGTTAATATAAAATGACCACCAAACCATAGTGATAGGTGTTTATACTAACTATTTCCACTAGTTTTGGTGAATTATGTATCTTGTGCAGAAATAATGGAAAAACATATAAAGTTCGGCACAAAATAATCAAATTCATCTTTTCGGCCCAACATAAATGTGGAGAAATCAAGAGAAGGCAATTTCGTACTTGATCCAAGGTGAATAACCGACATGGAAGAAGCCCAGGCCCATCCAAGAACCCACCAGACAAAGTCCGGTGGCGAGAGGACCCACCAGAGGGTCGGCCGACCCCCTGGTCCGGCCGCCCCCCTGGCACCGCCTCTAGTGACTGACTTTCTTATGGCGGTTCATTGACGGTTCCTAAGGTCGGCTACGTGGGGAATACGCTTCTTCACTGCCTTGGTGCAACTATTTAAATACTTGGAATTCTTCTCAATGGAACATCATCAGAAGATTAGAAGATATAGAACTCCACATTGTATCATTAGATTAGTAGCAAGAGAGGGAAGAGTTGAAGTAGTACCGGAGATCAATTACCTCTTCAAGAGTTCTAGTTCTAGTTCTAGTTCATCTTCAAGAAGGATCGCCGGGCCTTGTCGGCTTTCTTCTACTTGTACCTCTACGATCCAAGTTCTAGTTGGAGAACAAGGTTCGTGTTTATCTTTATTTCAAGTGTTTGATTCATTTGATTCTAGTTATCATTTACTTGTGGGTTCGTCGTCTGTTCTAGTAGCAGATATTCTAGTAGAAGGGGAGACCCGGCGCACTACTAGAGTAGTAATTAATAGCGTAGACGTGGTGTCTAGGCTAGAGATTACATTTGTTTGCTGCGTAATCCACGGTAGAGGGGTAAGTGGCAGGTGGTGACATCCCTGTTCATCCCTTGTATTCCCCCACATCCGGTTACGGAGTAGAGCTTTACACTGGAGGAACTTGGCAGACCAGGTCTAAGCCAGAGCCTGAAGCAAGTAAATCGTAACTAAAGTCAATTAGATTAAATACTTTGTTTAGAGATAAACCTTGTTACTTAATATTAAATCTTCTAGTCAATTGGGAGACTCGTTAGGAATAATTAAGTCATTCGTTCCTTGAGGATTATGATACCTTGAATACTCTAGGTGAAGTGCTACAGCGGTAGTTCCGTGCGCTTGCGGAATCTTTCTGCATACGTTAGGAACTACCAACAAGCATTTCTCCAAGTTGTCAATCAATTTAACAGTTCTTCAAATACCAATTTTAACTTATGCTCTATTGTTGGCAGAGCCATATGAAGAGAACCCCAGCACTCAGTCAAGTGAAGCCAGCAATCCAACACCACCAACGCAGTGGCCAGCTCATGCTCGGCGTATAAAAAAACAGGTCAATGCTGGTAAGACATTTTTCAGAAAAAATTATAATAAGTTTCAATTATATTCCTGTTGGCATTTCTTAGCGTCGTCGCCAAGAATAGAGATAGGACCCATCCCCGGCAACGGCGCCAGAAATGCCTGTTGGCATTTCCTAGTATCACTGCCAGAAAAGACAATGACACTAGAGAATGTCAACCGGTAAATCTTAACGATTACAGATTTAACTCCGCAAGCGCACGGAAATACCGTTGTAGCATTTCACCCGGAAGTATTTCAGGGTATCGTTATTTATATTTTCCCAAAGGAAGGCATGGTGTAAAGAGTCTAGTATGGATATGAACAAGATAACATGATTGCAAAGATGAACCAAATGCTTATGGCAGGGGTAAACATGATAGTTTTGGGATAGTGTGACACACACTCGAGTCTAACACCTGAGCAGAGAAAGAAGGAAGAAGGTCTAAAGAATAAAAGAATAAATCTATGAGAGCACGCATATCCTTGATACAGCTATGCAAAGAATAGTAAGTAATCATACATGTACATGAGTAAGAGCTAGCGCTAAGTGTGAGATAGGTCGGGAGGCCACCGAGTACTGGTCTGCCAGCAACCTCATGTGACAATTTACGTACTCCTACACCATACCCGAGGGGGCTTGGGGATTACGAAGGATGGACAGGGCTGTCACCACCTGCCGCCCCT
>JAHUYU010003241.1:0-17890 GCA_030439765.1 Tripidium arundinaceum | reverse complement strand
GCGGCGGGGCCAGGTGCCCAGTGAACGCGCTGAAGCTGGGCGCGTGCGCCAGCGTGCTAGGCGGGCTGGTCAGCCTGGAGCTCGGCCAGCAGCGCGCGGCGTCGTCCAGTTCCAGTTCGACGCAGCCGTGCTGCCAGCTCCTGGGCGGGCTTGCCGACCTGGACGCGGCCGTGTGCCTGTGCACGGCGCTGCGGGCCAACGTGCTGGGCATCGTGCAGCTGAGCGCCCACGTTGAGCTCAGCGTCCTCGTCAACTACTGCGGCAAGAAGCTCCCGCAGGGCTTCCAGTGTGCCCGAGCTAATTAAAGGCTTCCAGTGCCCGATCGGCCTAATTATAATTGAGACGTATCCACACGCGGGCCGCGGTGCGAGGGATCCCGATTATAATACTACTAGTAGTTTGCTAGCAGCAGAATAACGGAGTATGTGTTAATTATTAGGTAACGTATGTGTTAATTATTAGGTACTACGGTTAATTAGGTCGTCCGTGTTCATTTGTACTAGTTCAATTCGGTCGTTAGTGCTCTGTGGATTATTCCGTGATCCAGCGCAGCTATCATAACGTCTACGCTCTGCGCTTGACTGCTTGTGTAGGTAAGTCGTGTTGAGTCGTGCTTCGTTATGTGTGAGATTGCATTGTGATGACTAATCAGTCAGGCATCTGAACCCGGCCCAAAGCTTGTTCGGAATAATCAGATGCATTCTGAGTGTAATTTGTGCTGGTGATATGCATCGCAAGTTGTCAACCGACATACACAAGTGAAACACCATGCATGACAAGTCACGACTGAAAAAACGAAATAATTAGTGCCTCTTGGCGCCTCGTGAGCGCATTCTGTTCTTGTCAGTGCACGGTCCATAACCACGTCAAAACATTCAGTACAAACGCCCTCTTCGGTGAAAACATGAAAACCATTCTGGCAGAACCCACGTAACCACAACACTAGAATGTTTGCTGCCAGATTTGCTGCAATTTTAACTAAAAAACGATTTCTACAGACAAATACGATGCAGATGGAAAAAAGAAATTCTGGCACCAGATTGTTAACAATCGAGCCTTAGCATCAGGAATAGTTGCTCAGAGACACTGGTTGCATTATTGTAGGGCAAAGCCATGCTTCACAATATTCAGCAAAACACATAAAGGTAGTTTACAACAACAAAATGCATCAGATGTAAAATTGAAGTCCAGAACGGAAGTGGTAAACTAAATGCGCCACTGGCCACATTAGATTTAAATAGAATCAATATTTAAACCGAGAACTGAACTATATAAGCTTGTTTTCTTTTGTATGTAATGTCTACAAAAATGTTCTACAGAATGAGTTTTCTCAAGGGGCTTCAATTAGGCAGAGTAGTTGTACACTTGCACACTATGAATAATAATATTAGTAGGGAAATCAGGAAGGTCCAAAATGTATTGTAATGCTGGCAGCATTTAGCTCCCTTCTCAGTTAACAAGTGATCAATGATTCCTGGTACAATGGCGTGCCTGTTTCACATGCAAAAAAAAAAAAAGTTGTGTTCTGCAAAAGGGCGTTCTGTACAATGGCATGCCTGTTTCACCACATGTAAAAAAAAGTGTTTTTTTCCTCACGTTGTTTCTTTTGAATCAGTATCTGGTTCTGACATGTTCTCCGAATGAGCTAACCAAACGTGTCCAATTGTTTCTTGCAGACTCCTAAAGTCTACCCGTATGACAACTTGAGAGCCGAACTTGGTGATAGACCATAGAATACTATTTATCTGTTTGACAAGGCACTTTGATGAAGTGAGCTCAATATCTCCATCCATCAGAGAAAAGCAGGGGAAACTTGTTTACCATGTTTTTTTGTTGTTGTAAACTACCTTTATGTGTTTTGCTGAATATTGTGAAGCATGGCTTTGCCCTACAATAATGCAACCAGTGTCTCTGAGCAACTATTCCTGATGCTAAGGCTCGATTGTTAACAATCTGGTGCCAGAATTTCTTTTTTCCATCTGCATCGTATTTGTCTGTAGAAATCGTTTTTTAGTTAAAATTGCAGCAAATCTGGCAGCAAACATTCTAGTGTTGTGGTTACGTGGGTTCTGCCAGAATGGTTTTCATGTTTTCACCGAAGAGGGCGTTTGTACTGAATGTTTTGACGTGGTTATGGACCGTGCACTGACAAGAACAGAATGCGCTCACGAGGCGCCAAGAGGCACTAATTATTTCGTTTTTTCAGTCGTGACTTGTCATGCATGGTGTTTCACTTGTGTATGTCGGTTGACAACTTGCGATGCATATCACCAGCACAAATTACACTCAGAATGCATCTGATTATTCCGAACAAGCTTTGGGCCGGGTTCAGATGCCTGACTGATTAGTCATCACAATGCAATCTCACACATAACGAAGCACGACTCAACACGACTTACCTACACAAGCAGTCAAGCGCAGAGCGTAGACGTTATGATAGCTGCGCTGGATCACGGAATAATCCACAGAGCACTAACGACCGAATTGAACTAGTACAAATGAACACGGACGACCTAATTAACCGTAGTACCTAATAATTAACACATACGTTACCTAATAATTAACACATACTCCGTTATTCTGCTGCTAGCAAACTACTAGTAGTATTATAATCGGGATCCCTCGCACCGCGGCCCGCGTGTGGATACGTCTCAATTATAATTAGGCCGATCGGGCACTGGAAGCCTTTAATTAGCTCGGGCACACTGGAAGCCCTGCGGGAGCTTCTTGCCGCAGTAGTTGACGAGGACGCTGAGCTCAACGTGGGCGCTCAGCTGCACGATGCCCAGCACGTTGGCCCGCAGCGCCGTGCACAGGCACACGGCCGCGTCCAGGTCGGCAAGCCCGCCCAGGAGCTGGCAGCACGGCTGCGTCGAACTGGAACTGGACGACGCCGCGCGCTGCTGGCCGAGCTCCAGGCTGACCAGCCCGCCTAGCACGCTGGCGCACGCGCCCAGCTTCAGCGCGTTCACTGGGCACCTGGCCCCGCCGCCCCGCGCTTTCGGCGTCGGCGTCGGCTTCGGGCACGATGAACCGCAGGCGTCCGAGTGGGTGGCGAGGAGGAGGAAGTGGCCTAGCGCCAGAACGGCGGCCAGTGCCGTCGCGCTACTACCGTTTCTGCGTGGCACTGCCATGGCCAGGCTTCCAGTTGGTTTGGCTATGCCTGTGTTGCGCGTGCCCGATCGATATGATTATGGTGTTACAGGCGGAGAGTGTATCTATGTATCGTACGAGTGCATGCTCTAGCTGCCACGGGTACTGGAGGTAGTATTTATAGGGGAGGGGACCAGGGAGGATGTGGGTTTTGGTATTTTGGAATGCTGCGTTCTCCGGCGGTGCTATGATGATTCATGGCTGGAAAGGTCATGTACTCTCAAGCTTTGAATTCTGCGGTGCCCTTAACGTGTGTAGCATGCAGGACCCGATGACGGTTAGATCACGCCACAGCTCAGTTGCAGATGCTCCCATCCGGTGCCACCTGTGCGGTTGATCGGTGCGGGCACCTTAATTAGCTTTAACGCTGTACTCGTGTGTGTACCGTGTAGGATGCACTCGTGTGTGTGTCCACCATGCCCATTGTTGCTTCGGCCTTCGACAGTTGCCAAAAGCTAATGATGCAATAATATAAAAAATCTTTTTTTTTGGATCACTAATAAAAGCAGTTCAGTTCACCTTGCTATTATTTCGATCGCTCCATTTGATCTTTTCATATATCGACTCCCACTACTAGAATCCCGTGCCAAAAACCATCAAGAAAAGCAAACTCCGGTAAGGACAGAGGATCCTTGACGTTTGAGTTGCAGCCAAAGATATATATAGAGCAAGAGCAAGAAAATATCGTTTTCCTTGGCGGTTTTGAGTTGCAACCAAGGAGGATTTATACAGAGTCCCGAACATTTCGTTTTTAGGCTTCAGGGGCAGCGCACTTGCCACTTGTAAACACCAAAACTTGGTGCAATAATCAGACTCATCTGAACAAGACTTGTGTTAACAACAAAATTTGGTAAGCTTACCCTAAAAAGAAAGGAATCGGCCGATGATGTCAAAAACAAGAAAATCTCCTAATTAAGGAATATTTGCGAGCCAGCCAGAAAATATTATTTAATATATTTTGGGAGAAGCATGACGTCTAAGACCTCTTCACGTGAAGGTAAAGGAAAAGCAAGGAAAGCTAGAAGATTAGATTAAAATAAAAGAGATATGCGTGCATACGTGATCATCACTTGCATGTTCGGTTATTAGAGGTGCTCATGCACGTACGACCAATTAACATATTTGGCCACGTCTATTTAGTTGATATATGGTAAATCTCACGTGCAAGGCCAGGCAACGAAGTAGGATTGTATTAGAAGGAGGAATATTCTATTTTGGATACATGTATTCGTACGTGTTTAGGACTTCGGCTCCTCAAGTCCTGCCGAAGGCCAGGCAGGCATATATATATATATATGTATATATATATATATGTATATATATATATATTATAGGGTGCCGCCAATTGTAAATCTATCTCTCAATCAATATACAACTTATTTTGTCGGCATCACGTCATTGCATTAGGAGTAGAAGTAATGTAGCTTTTCGACGAGTTCTTCGGCAAACAGGGCTGCATCGCTTCGATCTCTATTCGCTTGTGAGTTCCGTCACCGACTTGTATCTTATCTTGCAAGGCTGCATCTTTTGACCTCTTACTTGGTTTGGTATTAGTTAGTTATCGATTTTACCCCGTCTCGTAAGACTGCATCGGTTTATCTCTTGCTAGATTTGGTAGAATCACAGTTATCTTGCCTCGATTAAGATCTATCGGCTTGTATTTTTTGAATATGTTGTTTAGCTGCTGATGAAAGATTGATTTATTTAATAAAAAAATCAGATTAGCTCTTATTAGTTGATAATTCTTGTCTTGGCCTTATTTAAGCTTTTATTGTACTTTTATCTTGTCATGACTAAATCCACCGGCTCGTAGCTTCTAATTTATCGCCCTACTGTCAACGCTGTTCAGTTTGATTCGATTGATAGTGACAATAGATTAATTACTATTAGCTCGTTGGGTTTCTTTGCGATAAGTTAACTGTTCAATAATTGCTTAATCATCATCGGCCTACGGGCCGATGGCTTGTGCTTCATGATCATCCTCTGTGTTGATTCGGCTCAGATAGCTGATGACCTGTTCATGCTCATCAGGATGCTGGAATCGGCCTCATGGCCGATAGCTTATTTATCATGTTTTATTTTGCAGCACTGCTACTGCTGCCAGCACCAGGATCACGTCGGCCTGATCGGCCGATCACCTCGGACTTTCAAAAGATTATCTCTACCTTGTCAGTTGAATGGTCAAACTGACTGGCACGCCCTCAAACCTCCAAAATCGACAGGACCTGCACTGGAGCTAAGCAGATCTTCCAGGCCGTTGTTTGACGACGAGGGATCTTCATCGGCCCAATCGGCCGACGACTAGGATTTTTCGGCGTCAACAAATTGACACGCTCGGTGGGACTACAATCATTTGATTGGAAGTCAAATACTTTCTTTCTGGATATTTTATTAGCTTCCAAATCACGGTGGGACAACTGCCGATTGGTTTATATTTCGTCAACAAGGTTCGGCCAAGAAAAGTACTGAAGAGCAATCTTAAATGCAGCATTATTCTACATTTGGCCGATAACCTTCCAATGGGTGATTGTGCCGAAGCCGATCGTAATTTTTTTTTCGCTGCCGCGTCAGGCCGATCACAGTTGTTATTGTCATCATCTCATCTTCAGCCGGCCAGATTATTTTTGCCAGACGACTCTCGAATTAATCTACTATTTGTTTTCCATAGTAGTCGCCATAGCATCTGGCCAGAAGGCCGATTTGCATTCATGGTTTCAAGACCGATGCCCGATTCATGTTTGCATCGGCTGAATATCTAAAGCACCGATTTCAAGGCCGGTGCTAATCTAGGTGCTGCTTGAACCATGAAGGGAAGTGGACATCGTGGAACACGAGAGAAACCAGCACGGCGAAGTGAAACACAGGATGTTACACGGCCATCTAATCTGACAGCCGATTTCAGGAAGCACGCAAAGAAAAATATCAGAGAGAAATTACCTCAGGGCAGGCATTATCATCTTGATAGCTCATAACAAGGTGCTACCCTATCATCGGCTGGTCACATATAAGTAACTGGTAGCCGATGGCAAGATGCCGATGGTCATACTCATGGCCTCCAGGAAGCCAATTCTAGTCAAAGGGGCATCGGCACTTAAATTAAAAACAAAGGACTGATGGCCGATGGATTTATTTGTTATCAGATAAGCAGCCGATAGAAGTTGTTTTCATCGGTTGGATGACGTTATTACTCCCGATCGGCTAAAACAGATGGAAAAACAAGAGTTCAAGTCGGTTGAATTCAATTCACAGAAGGTATCTGCGTATTGCTGTTGCTGTAGGCACGTGCCTACGTGTGCAACACCTTATATGTCTGCTACGTGCCGTCGATCTGCTACTCTCCGGCCACGTGCTCCTGTTGTGGAGGCTCCCAAGTCTCGAGAAGAGGAGTTAGGACGTGTTGCTGGACTACACGGCCGTCTAATCTATGCCACCGCAACAAATTATCTCGTTAGGCCAAATGTGTAAAGCTTTGCATGGCTGAAGGGCCAAATCAGTCATTATGGAAAGAAAGATTATGCAAGCACGAAGGCAATAAACAACTCGTATGTATGATGCATACCGGCGTGTCCTGTACATATTCTGTGGAAGCCGAAATAGGAAGTTGTGCAGGCATCAAACACGCATCAGGCGTGAGTCCAAGGGCAGCATGGTATTGATTGATGGTCAGGGAAACATAATCAGTTTGACTATTTAATTGAGTGCTGGCCGGGATATGATAAAGATACGAGCCTTAAACAAAGCAAAGTTGGCTCGGTTTGTTAATTGATGAAGAGGCCGATACGTACATGAAGACGAACTAAAGTAGGACTCTTAATCCCATCGGCTGCTCCCTCACCTCCATCGGCTGCTCCCTCACTTCCATCGGCTTCCACAGAATATGTACAGGACACGCCGGTATGCATCATACATACGAGTTGTTTATTGCCTTCGTGCTTGCATAATCTTTCTTTCCATAATGACTGATTTGGCCCTTCAGCCATGCAAAGCTTTACACATTTGGCCTAACGAGATAATTTGTTGCGGTGGCATAGATTAGACGGCCGTGTAGTCCAGCAACACGTCCTAACTCCTCTTCTCGAGACTTGGGAGCCTCCACAACAGGAGCACGTGGCCGGAGAGTAGCAGATCGACGGCACGTAGCAGACATATAAGGTGTTGCACACGTAGGCACGTGCCTACAGCAACAGCAATACGCAGATACCTTCTGTGAATTGAATTCAACCGACTTGAACTCTTGTTTTTCCATCTGTTTTAGCCGATCGGGAGTAATAACGTCATCCAACCGATGAAAACAACTTCTATCGGCTGCTTATCTGATAACAAATAAATCCATCGGCCATCAGTCCTTTGTTTTTAATTTAAGTGCCGATGCCCCTTTGACTAGAATTGGCTTCCTGGAGGCCATGAGTATGACCATCGGCATCTTGCCATCGGCTACCAGTTACTTATATGTGACCAGCCGATGATAGGGTAGCACCTTGTTATGAGCTATCAAGATGATAATGCCTGCCCTGAGGTAATTTCTCTCTGATATTTTTCTTTGCGTGCTTCCTGAAATCGGCTGTCAGATTAGATGGCCGTGTAACATCCTGTGTTTCACTTCGCCGTGCTGGTTTCTCTCGTGTTCCACGATGTCCACTTCCCTTCATGGTTCAAGCAGCACCTAGATTAGCACCGGCCTTGAAATCGGTGCTTTAGATATTCAGCCGATGCAAACATGAATCGGGCATCGGTCTTGAAACCATGAATGCAAATCGGCCTTCTGGCCAGATGCTATGGCGACTACTATGGAAAACAAATAGTAGATTAATTCGAGAGTCGTCTGGCAAAAATAATCTGGCCGGCTGAAGATGAGATGATGACAATAACAACTGTGATCGGCCTGACGCGGCAGCGAAAAAAAAATTACGATCGGCTTCGGCACAATCACCCATTGGAAGGTTATCGGCCAAATGTAGAATAATGCTGCATTTAAGATTGCTCTTCAGTACTTTTCTTGGCCGAACCTTGTTGACGAAATATAAACCAATCGGCAGTTGTCCCACCGTGATTTGGAAGCTAATAAAATATCCAGAAAGAAAGTATTTGACTTCCAATCAAATGATTGTAGTCCCACCGAGCGTGTCAATTTGTTGACGCCGAAAAATCCTAGTCGTCGGCCGATTGGGCCGATGAAGATCCCTCGTCGTCAAACAACGGCCTGGAAGATCTGCTTAGCTCCAGTGCAGGTCCTGTCGATTTTGGAGGTTTGAGGGCGTGCCAGTCAGTTTGACCATTCAACTGACAAGGTAGAGATAATCTTTTGAAAGTCCGAGGTGATCGGCCGATCAGGCCGACGTGATCCTGGTGCTGGCAGCAGTAGCAGTGCTGCAAAATAAAACATGATAAATAAGCTATCGGCCATGAGGCCGATTCCAGCATCCTGATGAGCATGAACAGGTCATCAGCTATCTGAGCCGAATCAACACAGAGGATGATCATGAAGCACAAGCCATCGGCCCGTAGGCCGATGATGATTAAGCAATTATTGAACAGTTAACTTATCGCAAAGAAACCCAACGAGCTAATAGTAATTAATCTATTGTCACTATCAATCGAATCAAACTGAACAGCGTTGACAGTAGGGCGATAAATTAGAAGCTACGAGCCGGTGGATTTAGTCATGACAAGATAAAAGTACAATAAAAGCTTAAATAAGGCCAAGACAAGAATTATCAACTAATAAGAGCTAATCTGATTTTTTTATTAAATAAATCAATCTTTCATCAGCAGCTAAACAACATATTCAAAAAATACAAGCCGATAGATCTTAATCGAGGCAAGATAACTGTGATTCTACCAAATCTAGCAAGAGATAAACCGATGCAGTCTTACGAGACGGGGTAAAATCGATAACTAACTAATACCAAACCAAGTAAGAGGTCAAAAGATGCAGCCTTGCAAGATAAGATACAAGTCGGTGACGGAACTCACAAGCGAATAGAGATCGAAGCGATGCAGCCCTGTTTGCCGAAGAACTCGTCGAAAAGCTACATTACTTCTACTCCTAATGCAATGACGTGATGCCGACAAAATAAGTTGTATATTGATTGAGAGATAGATTTACAATTGGCGGCACCCTATAATATATATATATATACATATATATATATATACATATATATATATATATGCCTGCCTGGCCTTCGGCAGGACTTGAGGAGCCGAAGTCCTAAACACGTACGAATACATGTATCCAAAATAGAATATTCCTCCTTCTAATACAATCCTACTTCGTTGCCTGGCCTTGCACGTGAGATTTACCATATATCAACTAAATAGACGTGGCCAAATATGTTAATTGGTCGTACGTGCATGAGCACCTCTAATAACCGAACATGCAAGTGATGATCACGTATGCACGCATATCTCTTTTATTTTAATCTAATCTTCTAGCTTTCCTTGCTTTTCCTTTACCTTCACGTGAAGAGGTCTTAGACGTCATGCTTCTCCCAAAATATATTAAATAATATTTTCTGGCTGGCTCGCAAATATTCCTTAATTAGGAGATTTTCTTGTTTTTGACATCATCGGCCGATTCCTTTCTTTTTAGGGTAAGCTTACCAAATTTTGTTGTTAACACAAGTCTTGTTCAGATGAGTCTGATTATTGCACCAAGTTTTGGTGTTTACAAGTGGCAAGTGCGCTGCCCCTGAAGCCTAAAAACGAAATGTTCGGGACTCTGTATAAATCCTCCTTGGTTGCAACTCAAAACCGCCAAGGAAAACGATATTTTCTTGCTCTTGCTCTATATATATCTTTGGCTGCAACTCAAACGTCAAGGATCCTCTGTCCTTACCGGAGTTTGCTTTTCTTGATGGTTTTTGGCACGGGATTCTAGTAGTGGGAGTCGATATATGAAAAGATCAAATGGAGCGATCGAAATAATAGCAAGGTGAACTGAACTGCTTTTATTAGTGATCCAAAAAAAAAGATTTTTTATATTATTGCATCATTAGCTTTTGGCAACTGTCGAAGGCCGAAGCAACAATGGGCATGGTGGACACACACACGAGTGCATCCTACACGGTACACACACGAGTACAGCGTTAAAGCTAATTAAGGTGCCCGCACCGATCAACCGCACAGGTGGCACCGGATGGGAGCATCTGCAACTGAGCTGTGGCGTGATCTAACCGTCATCGGGTCCTGCATGCTACACACGTTAAGGGCACCGCAGAATTCAAAGCTTGAGAGTACATGACCTTTCCAGCCATGAATCATCATAGCACCGCCGGAGAACGCAGCATTCCAAAATACCAAAACCCACATCCTCCCTGGTCCCCTCCCCTATAAATACTACCTCCAGTACCCGTGGCAGCTAGAGCATGCACTCGTACGATACATAGATACACTCTCCGCCTGTAACACCATAATCATATCGATCGGGCACGCGCAACACAGGCATAGCCAAACCAACTGGAAGCCTGGCCATGGCAGTGCCACGCAGAAACGGTAGTAGCGCGACGGCACTGGCCGCCGTTCTGGCGCTAGGCCACTTCCTCCTCCTCGCCACCCACTCGGACGCCTGCGGTTCATCGTGCCCGAAGCCGACGCCGACGCCGAAAGCGCGGGGCGGCGGGGCCAGGTGCCCAGTGAACGCGCTGAAGCTGGGCGCGTGCGCCAGCGTGCTAGGCGGGCTGGTCAGCCTGGAGCTCGGCCAGCAGCGCGCGGCGTCGTCCAGTTCCAGTTCGACGCAGCCGTGCTGCCAGCTCCTGGGCGGGCTTGCCGACCTGGACGCGGCCGTGTGCCTGTGCACGGCGCTGCGGGCCAACGTGCTGGGCATCGTGCAGCTGAGCGCCCACGTTGAGCTCAGCGTCCTCGTCAACTACTGCGGCAAGAAGCTCCCGCAGGGCTTCCAGTGTGCCCGAGCTAATTAAAGGCTTCCAGTGCCCGATCGGCCTAATTATAATTGAGACGTATCCACACGCGGGCCGCGGTGCGAGGGATCCCGATTATAATACTACTAGTAGTTTGCTAGCAGCAGAATAACGGAGTATGTGTTAATTATTAGGTAACGTATGTGTTAATTATTAGGTACTACGGTTAATTAGGTCGTCCGTGTTCATTTGTACTAGTTCAATTCGGTCGTTAGTGCTCTGTGGATTATTCCGTGATCCAGCGCAGCTATCATAACGTCTACGCTCTGCGCTTGACTGCTTGTGTAGGTAAGTCGTGTTGAGTCGTGCTTCGTTATGTGTGAGATTGCATTGTGATGACTAATCAGTCAGGCATCTGAACCCGGCCCAAAGCTTGTTCGGAATAATCAGATGCATTCTGAGTGTAATTTGTGCTGGTGATATGCATCGCAAGTTGTCAACCGACATACACAAGTGAAACACCATGCATGACAAGTCACGACTGAAAAAACGAAATAATTAGTGCCTCTTGGCGCCTCGTGAGCGCATTCTAGTGTTGTGGTTACGTGGGTTCTGCCAGAATGGTTTTCATGTTTTCACCGAAGAGGGCGTTTGTACTGAATGTTTTGACGTGGTTATGGACCGTGCACTGACAAGAACAGAATGCGCTCACGAGGCGCCAAGAGGCACTAATTATTTCGTTTTTTCAGTCGTGACTTGTCATGCATGGTGTTTTCACTTGTGTATGTCGGTTGACAACTTGCGATGCATATCACCAGCACAAATTACACTCAGAATGCATCTGATTATTCCGAACAAGCTTTGGGCCGGGTTCAGATGCCTGACTGATTAGTCATCACAATGCAATCTCACACATAACGAAGCACGACTCAACACGACTTACCTACACAAGCAGTCAAGCGCAGAGCGTAGGACGTTATGATAGCTGCGCTGGATCACGGAATAATCCACAGAGCACTAACGACCGAATTGAACTAGTACAAATGAACACGGACGACCTAATTAACCGTAGTACCTAATAATTAACACATACGTTACCTAATAATTAACACATACTCCGTTATTCTGCTGCTAGCAAACTACTAGTAGTATTATAATCGGGATCCCTCGCACCGCGGCCCGCGTGTGGATACGTCTCAATTATAATTAGGCCGATCGGGCACTGGAAGCCTTTAATTAGCTCGGGCACACTGGAAGCCCTGCGGGAGCTTCTTGCCGCAGTAGTTGACGAGGGACGCTGAGCTCAACGTGGGCGCTCAGCTGCACGATGCCCAGCACGTTGGCCCCGCAGCGCCGTGCACAGGCACACGGCCGCGTCCAGGTCGGCAAGCCCGCCCAGGAGCTGGCAGCACGGCTGCGTCGAACTGGAACTGGACGACGCCGCGCGCTGCTGGCCGAGCTCCAGGCTGACCAGCCCGCCTAGCACGCTGGCGCACGCGCCCAGCTTCAGCGCGTTCACTGGGCACCTGGCCCCCGCCGCCCCGCGCTTTCGGCGTCGGCGTCGGCTTCGGGCACGATGAACCGCAGGCGTCCGAGTGGGTGGCGAGGAGGAGGAAGTGGCCTAGCGCCAGAACGGCGGCCAGTGCCGTCGCGCTACTACCGTTTCTGCGTGGCACTGCCATGGCCAGGCTTCCAGTTGGTTTGGCTATGCCTGTGTTGCGCGTGCCCGATCGATATGATTATGGTGTTACAGGCGGAGAGTGTATCTATGTATCGTACGAGTGCATGCTCTAGCTGCCACGGGTACTGGAGGTAGTATTTATAGGGGAGGGGGACCAGGGAGGATGTGGGTTTTGGTATTTTGGAATGCTGCGTTCTCCGGCGGTGCTATGATGATTCATGGCTGGAAAGGTCATGTACTCTCAAGCTTTGAATTCTGCGGTGCCCTTAACGTGTGTAGCATGCAGGACCCGATGACGGTTAGATCACGCCACAGCTCAGTTGCAGATGCTCCCATCCGGTGCCACCTGTGCGGTTGATCGGTGCGGGCACCTTAATTAGCTTTAACGCTGTACTCGTGTGTGTACCGTGTAGGATGCACTCGTGTGTGTGTCCACCATGCCCATTGTTGCTTCGGCCTTCGACAGTTGCCAAAAGCTAATGATGCAATAATATAAAAAAATCTTTTTTTTTTGGATCACTAATAAAAGCAGTTCAGTTCACCTTGCTATTATTTCGATCGCTCCATTTGATCTTTTCATATATCGACTCCCACTACTAGAATCCCGTGCCAAAAACCATCAAGAAAAAGCAAACTCCGGTAAGGACAGAGGATCCTTGACGTTTGAGTTGCAGCCAAAGATATATATAGAGCAAGAGCAAGAAAATATCGTTTTCCTTGGCGGTTTTGAGTTGCAACCAAGGAGGATTTATACAGAGTCCCGAACATTTCGTTTTTTAGGCTTCAGGGGCAGCGCACTTGCCACTTGTAAACACCAAAACTTGGTGCAATAATCAGACTCATCTGAACAAGACTTGTGTTAACAACAAAATTTGGTAAGCTTACCCTAAAAAGAAAGGAATCGGCCGATGATGTCAAAAACAAGAAAATCTCCTAATTAAGGAATATTTGCGAGCCAGCCAGAAAATATTATTTAATATATTTTGGGAGAAGCATGACGTCTAAGACCTCTTCACGTGAAGGTAAAGGAAAAGCAAGGAAAGCTAGAAGATTAGATTAAAATAAAAGAGATATGCGTGCATACGTGATCATCCTCTGTGTTGATTCGGCTCAGATAGCTGATGACCTGTTCATGCTCATCAGGATGCTGGAATCGGCCTCATGGCCGATAGCTTATTTATCATGTTTTATTTTGCAGCACTGCTACTGCTGCCAGCACCAGGATCACGTCGGCCTGATCGGCCGATCACCTCGGACTTTCAAAAGATTATCTCTACCTTGTCAGTTGAATGGTCAAACTGACTGGCACGCCCTCAAACCTCCAAAATCGACAGGACCTGCACTGGAGCTAAGCAGATCTTCCAGGCCGTTGTTTGACGACGAGGGATCTTCATCGGCCCAATCGGCCGACGACTAGGATTTTTCGGCGTCAACAAATTGACACGCTCGGTGGGACTACAATCATTTGATTGGAAGTCAAATACTTTCTTTCTGGATATTTTATTAGCTTCCAAATCACGGTGGGACAACTGCCGATTGGTTTATATTTCGTCAACAAGGTTCGGCCAAGAAAAGTACTGAAGAGCAATCTTAAATGCAGCATTATTCTACATTTGGCCGATAACCTTCCAATGGGTGATTGTGCCGAAGCCGATCGTAATTTTTTTTTTTCGCTGCCGCGTCAGGCCGATCACAGTTGTTTATTGTCATCATCTCATCTTCAGCCGGCCAGATTATTTTTGCCAGACGACTCTCGAATTAATCTACTATTTGTTTTTCCATAGTAGTCGCCATAGCATCTGGCCATCAGTCCTTTGTTTTTAATTTAAGTGCCGATGCCCCTTTGACTAGAATTGGCTTCCTGGAGGCCATGAGTATGACCATCGGCATCTTGCCATCGGCTACCAGTTACTTATATGTGACCAGCCGATGATAGGGTAGCACCTTGTTATGAGCTATCAAGATGATAATGCCTGCCCTGAGGTAATTTCTCTCTGATATTTTTCTTTGCGTGCTTCCTGAAATCGGCTGGTCACATATAAGTAACTGGTAGCCGATGGCAAGATGCCGATGGTCATACTCATGGCCTCCAGGAAGCCAATTCTAGTCAAAGGGGCATCGGCACTTAAATTAAAAAACAAAGGACTGATGGCCAGATGCTATGGCGACTACTATGGAAAACAAATAGTAGATTAATTCGAGAGTCGTCTGGCAAAAATAATCTGGCCGGCTGAAGATGAGATGATGACAATAACAACTGTGATCGGCCTGACGCGGCAGCGAAAAAAAAAATTACGATCGGCTTCGGCACAATCACCCATTGGAAGGTTATCGGCCAAATGTAGAATAATGCTGCATTTAAGATTGCTCTTCAGTACTTTTCTTGGCCGAACCTTGTTGACGAAATATAAACCAATCGGCAGTTGTCCCACCGTGATTTGGAAGCTAATAAAATATCCAGAAAGAAAGTATTTGACTTCCAATCAAATGATTGTAGTCCCACCGAGCGTGTCAATTTGTTGACGCCGAAAAAATCCTAGTCGTCGGCCGATTGGGCCGATGAAGATCCCTCGTCGTCAAACAACGGCCTGGAAGATCTGCTTAGCTCCAGTGCAGGTCCTGTCGATTTTGGAGGTTTGAGGGCGTGCCAGTCAGTTTGACCATTCAACTGACAAGGTAGAGATAATCTTTTGAAAGTCCGAGGTGATCGGCCGATCAGGCCGACGTGATCCTGGTGCTGGCAGCAGTAGCAGTGCTGCAAAATAAAACATGATAAATAAGCTATCGGCCATGAGGCCGATTCCAGCATCCTGATGAGCATGAACAGGTCATCAGCTATCTGAGCCGAATCAACACAGAGGATGATCACGTATGCACGCATATCTCTTTTATTTTAATCTAATCTTCTAGCTTTCCTTGCTTTTCCTTTACCTTCACGTGAAGAGGTCTTAGACGTCATGCTTCTCCCAAAATATATTAAATAATATTTTCTGGCTGGCTCGCAAATATTCCTTAATTAGGAGATTTTCTTGTTTTTGACATCATCGGCCGATTCCTTTTCTTTTTAGGGTAAGCTTACCAAATTTTGTTGTTAACACAAGTCTTGTTCAGATGAGTCTGATTATTGCACCAAGTTTTGGTGTTTACAAGTGGCAAGTGCGCTGCCCCTGAAGCCTAAAAACGAAATGTTCGGGACTCTGTATAAATCCTCCTTGGTTGCAACTCAAAACCGCCAAGGAAAACGATATTTTCTTGCTCTTGCTCTATATATATCTTTGGCTGCAACTCAAACGTCAAGGATCCTCTGTCCTTACCGGAGTTTGCTTTTCTTGATGGTTTTTGGCACGGGATTCTAGTAGTGGGAGTCGATATATGAAAAGATCAAATGGAGCGATCGAAATAATAGCAAGGTGAACTGAACTGCTTTTATTAGTGATCCAAAAAAAAAAGATTTTTTATATTATTGCATCATTAGCTTTTGGCAACTGTCCGAAGGCCGAAGCAACAATGGGCATGGTGGACACACACACGAGTGCATCCTACACGGTACACACACGAGTACAGCGTTAAAGCTAATTAAGGTGCCCGCACCGATCAACCGCACAGGTGGCACCGGATGGGAGCATCTGCAACTGAGCTGTGGCGTGATCTAACCGTCATCGGGTCCTGCATGCTACACACGTTAAGGGCACCGCAGAATTCAAAGCTTGAGAGTACATGACCTTTCCAGCCATGAATCATCATAGCACCGCCGGAGAACGCAGCATTCCAAAATACCAAAACCCACATCCTCCCTGGTCCCCTCCCCTATAAATACTACCTCCAGTACCCGTGGCAGCTAGAGCATGCACTCGTACGATACATAGATACACTCTCCGCCTGTAACACCATAATCATATCGATCGGGCACGCGCAACACAGGCATAGCCAAACCAACTGGAAGCCTGGCCATGGCAGTGCCACGCAGAAACGGTAGTAGCGCGACGGCACTGGCCGCCGTTCTGGCGCTAGGCCACTTCCTCCTCCTCGCCACCCACTCGGACGCCTGCGGTTCATCGTGCCCGAAGCCGACGCCGACGCCGAAAGCGCGGGGCGGCGGGGCCAGGTGCCCAGTGAACGCGCTGAAGCTGGGCGCGTGCGCCAGCGTGCTAGGCGGGCTGGTCAGCCTGGAGCTCGGCCAGCAGCGCGCGGCGTCGTCCAGTTCCAGTTCGACGCAGCCGTGCTGCCAGCTCCTGGGCGGGCTTGCCGACCTGGACGCGGCCGTGTGCCTGTGCACGGCGCTGCGGGCCAACGTGCTGGGCATCGTGCAGCTGAGCGCCCACGTTGAGCTCAGCGTCCTCGTCAACTACTGCGGCAAGAAGCTCCCGCAGGGCTTCCAGTGTGCCCGAGCTAATTAAAGGCTTCCAGTGCCCGATCGGCCTAATTATAATTGAGACGTATCCACACGCGGGCCGCGGTGCGAGGGATCCCGATTATAATACTACTAGTAGTTTGCTAGCAGCAGAATAACGGAGTATGTGTTAATTATTAGGTAACGTATGTGTTAATTATTAGGTACTACGGTTAATTAGGTCGTCCGTGTTCATTTGTACTAGTTCAATTCGGTCGTTAGTGCTCTGTGGATTATTCCGTGATCCAGCGCAGCTATCATAACGTCTACGCTCTGCGCTTGACTGCTTGTGTAGGTAAGTCGTGTTGAGTCGTGCTTCGTTATGTGTGAGATTGCATTGTGATGACTAATCAGTCAGGCATCTGAACCCGGCCCAAAGCTTGTTCGGAATAATCAGATGCATTCTGAGTGTAATTTGTGCTGGTGATATGCATCGCAAGTTGTCAACCGACATACACAAGTGAAACACCATGCATGGACAAGTCACGACTGAAAAAAACGAAATAATTAGTGCCTCTTGGCGCCTCGTGAGCGCATTCTGTTCTTGTCAGTGCACGGTCCATAACCACGTCAAAACATTCAGTACAAACGCCCTCTTCGGTGAAAACATGAAAACCATTCTGGCAGAACCCACGTAACCACAACACTAGAATGCGCTCACGAGGCGCCAAGAGGCACTAATTATTTCGTTTTTTTCAGTCGTGACTTGTCATGCATGGTGTTTCACTTGTGTATGTCGGTTGACAACTTGCGATGCATATCACCAGCACAAATTACACTCAGAATGCATCTGAATTATTCCGAACA
>JAHUYU010003614.1:0-17669 GCA_030439765.1 Tripidium arundinaceum | reverse complement strand
CCTTCCTTTCCTTGTGGCTGCAAGCCTGCAAACTTGCAAAGTACAGATATACCGAGTCGAGTCGGCGGCTCGGCGGCGCTGCAGCGGACCGCGGACGGCGGAAGAACATTCGTTTCTTCACGTCGCCGCCTCATCCAACAGCTAGCTTTATTCCCGCGCAAGCATCATGCATGCCTGCCTGTGCCCGCTGTGCCAGCCAAACACCTTTCGTGCTCGTGCATGCGCGTCCCATCCCATCGACCTCCGAATCTCCCATCTGTCCCCATTATTTTTCTCCCCGATCCTCTCCTTCCTCCCGTCCCCTAGATTCCCTCCCCGGCCGGCCGGTCGTCCGCATGACATGAGATGAGAACGACACCTGCCACGCCGTGCGCCGACGACAGAGCTCCAGCCAGTAGCCATCGCGAGTCGAGCGGCGGGCCGGCTCCTCCTGTGGCGACGACGACGATGAGGATCATGGTGCGGACGCTCCGCGGGGACCGGGTGGCGCTGGACGTCGACGGCGCCGCCACGGTGGCGCAGCTCAAGGCCATGGTCATGGCCCGGGAGGGCGTCGCCGCCGGCGCCCAGCGGCTCTTCTTCGCCGGCCGACACCTCGACGACGACGGCCTCCCCATCGCACACTACGGCGTGCGCCACGGCTCCGTCGTCTTCCTCAGCCTCCGCCTCCGCGCCGACGACGCCTCACAGTCACAGTACGTGCTCGCTGCTCTCAGACTTACCGTCCATTAGTTTCGGTACACACACGCTTGCGTCACCAACTGACCATTCCATCGACATGGAAGGCAGGAGATGCGAAACGTGCAAACGCGGCCAGAGCAGCCAGTCACGACCGTGAGCCAACTACTGATGATTGACCAGCAGATGACGATGCGCTTCGAAGACGGCGACGATCACGGCCACGAGTCCGCGACAGGCGACGGCGGCGAGGAGGCCGTCGTCAAGACCACCAGGCCGCCGGTGTCGCGGCGGTCGCTCCGCAAGATCCTGTCGCGCCTGCACGTGGACGTGTGGACGGCCCAGCACGACGCCAAGCTCCTGGACCTGCTGCTGCTGCGACGCACGCGCGGCGGCGGCGTGGGCGACCTCACCGCGGACGACTGGTCGGCCATCCGCGCCGAGCTCAACGCGGCCACGGGGTCCGCGTTCCCCGTCGAGGAGCTGCAGCGACGGCTGGCCGAGCTCCGGCGCGAGTTCGACGCCGTCAGCCGGATCAAGGACCACCCCCGGTTCACGTACGACGCGCGCCGCCGGGTCGTCGTTGCCAAGGAGGCCGAGTGGAAGCGCTACGTGCTGGTTCGTGCGGACCGCTGGCTGCCTGCTGTTGAGTTGATCGCACGCACGTATCACCCGGATGATCGATCTTCTCCTAATGACCTTGATTTCCGCGGCGGTTTCAGGAGAACCCGGATGCGGTGGCGTACGAGGGGAGAAGCACGCACTTCGGTCGCCTCCGGGCGATCTTCTCCGGCGGCGGCGGCGTGGCAGAGACGCGCGGGAACGGCGGGCCCATGCGCCGCGAGTCGCGGGCCAAGAGATGCCTGAGCAAGCTGCTGCGCAGCTTTGGCCTCCGGTGCAAGCTGTGAGAACGGTGACACTTGTATGCTAGCTAGTGGATGCACATGCTGACACGCGAGCAACGCGATTGGTCAAAGCTCCGTTGCACGCATTGTGTACAGGAAGGAGTGAAGGACAAGGACCTCATTTTCTTCCGTCTTTGTCTCTGCGTTTCAGACTGCCAGCGAACTACTAGTAGGTTCGTCGAGTTTCTCTTTTTTACACTTTTTTTTTCGTGATGAACCAAAGTTCGATCTTGGCCTACGTGAGGATGACCATTTTCTTGTGGCATCAAAAGTCTCGAAACATTGTTTGTCCACAATTTCTATGTCGCAGGTGATTTTCGGTCTACCACCGCTAGTGAGGTTGTTACCGGAAGGGCGTTTTCTTTCTTCTTTTTTTCGGCTCCAACGGGTGTGGAACTAGGGCACTAGGCCCAGTTTGTTTGAGTTTTCGCTCGCTTATGCACGGTTTTTAGAGCTGTCCAGATCACCACACCAAGCTGTACACTCTCAAATCTCAACCGCCATGTACCCCTAAAATATCAGCAGCTCCTGTGGCTGCGCTTTCTATAAAATACATACATTATACATGGGGGTTACGTGAACCAAATCACAGATACACTGACCAGCACAACGAATTGCAGGTTTCTATAGTTACCAGGAACTCCACGAGTGTGAAGACAACAGGAACTCCAACAGGAGTCCAACTGTGCCCTTGTTTTTGGAGGTGCACGGCTGTGGAACAACCTTCCCGGATTTCCTCCATCTTGCATTCCGGCAGGTGCTTTCTGTGTTTCCCTTGCCACCCTGCATTTTCAGGTCAATGTTCTGCAGGGTAATGCCTTGGCATGGCACATTGTTGCTGCAGCTCATCTTGATGGCATCCTTGGTAACAGTTGTCCCTCTGATGTTCTTGAAGACAACGTTGCTGATCTGCACTGCTGACCTTTGTTCCCTGCATGGCTTTGCCGTGTCGCAGTAGTTCTGGTCGATGATGATCGGGTTCTTGACATTGTACATGATCATGTTTTGGAATGTGATGTCCTTGGCGTATCCACTTCCCCCCTGATATGTCTTGATCCGTGCTCCATTGGTCGTGCCATATAGTTGCACTGAATCTATGGTAATGCCGGAGACTTTGGCTCGTGAGTTGTCATCTCCTAAGCTTCCGATGCTGATCCCGTGCCCCGGACCACAAACAACTTTGGAGACATGAAGGCTATGAGTCCCGTCCTCAATTGATATGCAATCATCCCCTGCGAAATTTATATAACAAGAAAAAAAAATCTAAGTTTAGTGAAAGTTTGAAGACATAGAAATTGTGGACAAACAATGTTTCGAGACTTTTGATGCCACAAGAAAATGGTCATCCTCACGTAGGCCAAGATCGAACTTTGGTTCATCACGAAAAAAAAAGTGTAAAAAAGAGAAACTCGACGAACCTACTAGTAGTTCGCTGGCAGTCTGAAACGCAGAGACAAAGACGGAAGAAAATGAGGTCCTTGTCCTTCACTCCTTCCTGTACACAATGCGTGCAACGGAGCTTTGACCAATCGCGTTGCTCGCGTGTCAGCATGTGCATC
This sequence comes from Tripidium arundinaceum, assembly GCA_030439765.1. Classification (NCBI taxonomy): domain Eukaryota; kingdom Viridiplantae; phylum Streptophyta; class Magnoliopsida; order Poales; family Poaceae; genus Tripidium; species Tripidium arundinaceum. The sequence continues at coordinate 14,527 of JAHUYU010003614.1, read as the reverse complement.
CACTAGCTAGCATACAAGTGTCACCGTTCTCACAGCTTGCACCGGAGGCCAAAGCTGCGCAGCAGCTTGCTCAGGCATCTCTTGGCCCGCGACTCGCGGCGCATGGGCCCGCCGTTCCCGCGCGTCTCTGCCACGCCGCCGCCGCCGGAGAAGATCGCCCGGAGGCGACCGAAGTGCGTGCTTCTCCCCTCGTACGCCACCGCATCCGGGTTCTCCTGAAACCGCCGCGGAAATCAAGGTCATTAGGAGAAGATCGATCATCCGGGTGATACGTGCGTGCGATCAACTCAACAGCAGGCAGCCAGCGGTCCGCACGAACCAGCACGTAGCGCTTCCACTCGGCCTCCTTGGCAACGACGACCCGGCGGCGCGCGTCGTACGTGAACCGGGGGTGGTCCTTGATCCGGCTGACGGCGTCGAACTCGCGCCGGAGCTCGGCCAGCCGTCGCTGCAGCTCCTCGACGGGGAACGCGGACCCCGTGGCCGCGTTGAGCTCGGCGCGGATGGCCGACCAGTCGTCCGCGGTGAGGTCGCCCACGCCGCCGCCGCGCGTGCGTCGCAGCAGCAGCAGGTCCAGGAGCTTGGCGTCGTGCTGGGCCGTCCACACGTCCACGTGCAGGCGCGACAGGATCTTGCGGAGCGACCGCCGCGACACCGGCGGCCTGGTGGTCTTGACGACGGCCTCCTCGCCGCCGTCGCCTGTCGCGGACTCGTGGCCGTGATCGTCGCCGTCTTCGAAGCGCATCGTCATCTGCTGGTCAATCATCAGTAGTTGGCTCACGGTCGTGACTGGCTGCTCTGGCCGCGTTTGCACGTTTCGCATCTCCTGCCTTCCATGTCGATGGAATGGTCAGTTGGTGACGCAAGCGTGTGTGTACCGAAACTAATGGACGGTAAGTCTGAGAGCAGCGAGCACGTACTGTGACTGTGAGGCGTCGTCGGCGCGGAGGCGGAGGCTGAGGAAGACGACGGAGCCGTGGCGCACGCCGTAGTGTGCGATGGGGAGGCCGTCGTCGTCGAGGTGTCGGCCGGCGAAGAAGAGCCGCTGGGCGCCGGCGGCGACGCCCTCCCGGGCCATGACCATGGCCTTGAGCTGCGCCACCGTGGCGGCGCCGTCGACGTCCAGCGCCACCCGGTCCCCGCGGAGCGTCCGCACCATGATCCTCATCGTCGTCGTCGCCACAGGAGGAGCCGGCCCGCCGCTCGACTCGCGATGGCTACTGGCTGGAGCTCTGTCGTCGGCGCACGGCGTGGCAGGTGTCGTTCTCATCTCATGTCATGCGGACGACCGGCCGGCCGGGGAGGGAATCTAGGGGACGGGAGGAAGGAGAGGATCGGGGAGAAAAATAATGGGGACAGATGGGAGATTCGGAGGTCGATGGGATGGGACGCGCATGCACGAGCACGAAAGGTGTTTGGCTGGCACAGCGGGCACAGGCAGGCATGCATGATGCTTGCGCGGGAATAAAGCTAGCTGTTGGATGAGGCGGCGACGTGAAGAAACGAATGTTCTTCCGCCGTCCGCGGTCCGCTGCAGCGCCGCCGAGCCGCCGACTCGACTCGGTATATCTGTACTTTGCAAGTTTGCAGGCTTGCAGCCACAAGGAAAGGAAGGCTGGTGCACAAAAGTCCTTTTTTTCGTTGGATTGGATGGTCCCGTTCCATTTCCGTCCCAAGACCTCGACTCAACGTTGTCCAGGCTGTTTGGTTGCTGCCTTTGTGGCACGTTCCAAGACGTTCCTTCGATTTGGGACGTCCCAAGACCTCGACTCACGTGCACGGTCAGACGTTGCCTTGGAAGGAATAGCCCCTCGTGGCCGACTGACCGACTGAAGACCCATTTGAAACGCAAAAAGTTTTACCGAAATAATGTATTTTTTTAGAAGTCAGTTTCTCTGTTTGTTTGAGCTTATCAGCCAGAATCAGCCATATTTTTCAGCCACGGAACAGTGTTTTTCTCTCAGAACAAATCAGCCGCAGCCGCAATAAATCCCGCCGAACAAACTGGAACGTGTAAAAATTTTGCAAACAGAACAGGATGTACCTGCCTCCTGAGCAAACAGGGCCATGAAACGGGCCCATGCTGCCGCAGTCGGTGGTCGGTGCTGCAAGATCTGGGCCGGCCCATGTAAATCTCCATGGGATCTTATCCTCCCCGCTCCACTATCCCCCTCCCGGCTTCCCCAGCGTATCGCCGCCCTAAGCCAGGTGCCACATCTTCGTCGAGCCCGTCGCCGGCGACGAACAGCCAACAGGTACGGCCCCCTTCCTGGCCCCCTCCTGTTCCCTTCCTGCCGTGCGAAGCACCAAAACCCTAACCTAAGCGCTCTTGTGCTCGCACCCTGCGCGCGCAGGGAAGGGGAGGAGGAGGAGGAGGATGGGCGAGTTCGACGACTACTGGGCGCGGGCGTACAGGGGCGACGCCGCGGTCCCGCACTCCGACCCGCAGCGGCTCGTCTCCACCTGGACCGGCGCCTTTGCCCTCGGCGCGGCCGCATGCGTCCACCACCACGCCTCCGCGCTCGCCTCCCACCTCAAGTCCCTACCGGCCACGTGAGCCCCCCCGACCCCCGTATCGTCTCTCGGGGTCTCTGTTGGTCTGATGCTCGCGTTTAGGTTTTGTACCAGACCATGTTTGTACCAGGGATTGCAATTCGTTGATAGATAACATATGCTTGGGCCTAGTCTTCATGTGTGTGCGATTTTATGTGTGTTTGTACCAATTCGTTGATAGATAGCAGGGATTACTGAATATTGAGTGCCGTGTAGCCTCTTAAAAAAATGATCTCAAAGTTTAGTTTTTAGCTTGCGCCTTTATTAATGCACCTGAAGCAAAAATAAATTACATAGTACAATTGGATGCCAGTCAGCATGTTGATTTAAAAACCACAAGCTCTCTAAACGTCTCTGCACTGTAGAAAACATTTATATATTATTATATAGATGAGTGAACAGTACCACAAACCTTATGATACAAATATTTGGATATCTTATATGGTTCAAGTAGTGGCAAATATAGAAAGTGTTTGAAGTCCCACTCTTCATCAATTCAAGCCGACACTGATCGAGTTAAGCTATAGTAAGAGCAGTTCTGGGTGGTTTTGATGACTGACCTTGTGGTTTTTAAATCAACATGCTGACTGGCATCCAATTGTACTATGTAATTTATTTTTGCTTCAGGTGCATTAATAAAGGCGCAAGCTAAAAACTAAACTTTGAGATCATTTTTTTAAGAGGCTACACGGCACTCAATATTCAGTAATCCCTGCTATCTATCAACGAATTGGTACAAACACACATAAAATCGCACACACATGAAGACTAGGCCCAAGCATATGTTATCTATCAACGAATTGCAATCCCTGGTACAAACATGGTCTGGTACAAAACCTAAACGCGAGCATCAGACCAACAGAGACCCCGAGAGACGATACGGGGGTCGGGGGGGCTCACGTGGCCGGTAGGGACTTGAGGTGGGAGGCGAGCGCGGAGGCGTGGTGGTGGACGCATGCGGCCGCGCCGAGGGCAAAGGCGCCGGTCCAGGTGGAGACGAGCCGCTGCGGGTCGGAGTGCGGGACCGCGGCGTCGCCCCTGTACGCCCGCGCCCAGTAGTCGTCGAACTCGCCCATCCTCCTCCTCCTCCTCCCCTTCCCTGCGCGCGCAGGGTGCGAGCACAAGAGCGCTTAGGTTAGGGTTTTGGTGCTTCGCACGGCAGGAAGGGAACAGGAGGGGGCCAGGAAGGGGGCCGTACCTGTTGGCTGTTCGTCGCCGGCGACGGGCTCGACGAAGATGTGGCACCTGGCTTAGGGCGGCGATACGCTGGGGAAGCCGGGAGGGGGATAGTGGAGCGGGGAGGATAAGATCCCATGGAGATTTACATGGGCCGGCCCAGATCTTGCAGCACCGACCACCGACTGCGGCAGCATGGGCCCGTTTCATGGCCCTGTTTGCTCAGGAGGCAGGTACATCCTGTTCTGTTTGCAAAATTTTTACACGTTCCAGTTTGTTCGGCGGGATTTATTGCGGCTGCGGCTGATTTGTTCTGAGAGAAAAACACTGTTCCGTGGCTGAAAAATATGGCTGATTCTGGCTGATAAGCTCAAACAAACAGAGAAACTGACTTCTAAAAAAATACATTATTTCGGTAAAACTTTTTGCGTTTCAAATGGGTCTTCAGTCGGTCAGTCGGCCACGAGGGGCTATTCCTTCCAAGGCAACGTCTGACCGTGCACGTGAGTCGAGGTCTTGGGACGTCCCAAATCGAAGGAACGTCTTGGAACGTGCCACAAAGGCAGCAACCAAACAGCCTGGACAACGTTGAGTCGAGGTCTTGGGACGGAAATGGAACGGGACCATCCAATCCAACGAAAAAAAGGACTTTTGTGCACCAGCCTTCCTTTCCTTGTGGCTGCAAGCCTGCAAACTTGCAAAGTACAGATATACCGAGTCGAGTCGGCGGCTCGGCGGCGCTGCAGCGGACCGCGGACGGCGGAAGAACATTCGTTTCTTCACGTCGCCGCCTCATCCAACAGCTAGCTTTATTCCCGCGCAAGCATCATGCATGCCTGCCTGTGCCCGCTGTGCCAGCCAAACACCTTTCGTGCTCGTGCATGCGCGTCCCATCCCATCGACCTCCGAATCTCCCATCTGTCCCCATTATTTTTCTCCCCGATCCTCTCCTTCCTCCCGTCCCCTAGATTCCCTCCCCGGCCGGCCGGTCGTCCGCATGACATGAGATGAGAACGACACCTGCCACGCCGTGCGCCGACGACAGAGCTCCAGCCAGTAGCCATCGCGAGTCGAGCGGCGGGCCGGCTCCTCCTGTGGCGACGACGACGATGAGGATCATGGTGCGGACGCTCCGCGGGGACCGGGTGGCGCTGGACGTCGACGGCGCCGCCACGGTGGCGCAGCTCAAGGCCATGGTCATGGCCCGGGAGGGCGTCGCCGCCGGCGCCCAGCGGCTCTTCTTCGCCGGCCGACACCTCGACGACGACGGCCTCCCCATCGCACACTACGGCGTGCGCCACGGCTCCGTCGTCTTCCTCAGCCTCCGCCTCCGCGCCGACGACGCCTCACAGTCACAGTACGTGCTCGCTGCTCTCAGACTTACCGTCCATTAGTTTCGGTACACACACGCTTGCGTCACCAACTGACCATTCCATCGACATGGAAGGCAGGAGATGCGAAACGTGCAAACGCGGCCAGAGCAGCCAGTCACGACCGTGAGCCAACTACTGATGATTGACCAGCAGATGACGATGCGCTTCGAAGACGGCGACGATCACGGCCACGAGTCCGCGACAGGCGACGGCGGCGAGGAGGCCGTCGTCAAGACCACCAGGCCGCCGGTGTCGCGGCGGTCGCTCCGCAAGATCCTGTCGCGCCTGCACGTGGACGTGTGGACGGCCCAGCACGACGCCAAGCTCCTGGACCTGCTGCTGCTGCGACGCACGCGCGGCGGCGGCGTGGGCGACCTCACCGCGGACGACTGGTCGGCCATCCGCGCCGAGCTCAACGCGGCCACGGGGTCCGCGTTCCCCGTCGAGGAGCTGCAGCGACGGCTGGCCGAGCTCCGGCGCGAGTTCGACGCCGTCAGCCGGATCAAGGACCACCCCCGGTTCACGTACGACGCGCGCCGCCGGGTCGTCGTTGCCAAGGAGGCCGAGTGGAAGCGCTACGTGCTGGTTCGTGCGGACCGCTGGCTGCCTGCTGTTGAGTTGATCGCACGCACGTATCACCCGGATGATCGATCTTCTCCTAATGACCTTGATTTCCGCGGCGGTTTCAGGAGAACCCGGATGCGGTGGCGTACGAGGGGAGAAGCACGCACTTCGGTCGCCTCCGGGCGATCTTCTCCGGCGGCGGCGGCGTGGCAGAGACGCGCGGGAACGGCGGGCCCATGCGCCGCGAGTCGCGGGCCAAGAGATGCCTGAGCAAGCTGCTGCGCAGCTTTGGCCTCCGGTGCAAGCTGTGAGAACGGTGACACTTGTATGCTAGCTAGTGGATGCACATGCTGACACGCGAGCAACGCGATTGGTCAAAGCTCCGTTGCACGCATTGTGTACAGGAAGGAGTGAAGGACAAGGACCTCATTTTCTTCCGTCTTTGTCTCTGCGTTTCAGACTGCCAGCGAACTACTAGTAGGTTCGTCGAGTTTCTCTTTTTTACACTTTTTTTTTCGTGATGAACCAAAGTTCGATCTTGGCCTACGTGAGGATGACCATTTTCTTGTGGCATCAAAAGTCTCGAAACATTGTTTGTCCACAATTTCTATGTCGCAGGTGATTTTCGGTCTACCACCGCTAGTGAGGTTGTTACCGGAAGGGCGTTTTCTTTCTTCTTTTTTTCGGCTCCAACGGGTGTGGAACTAGGGCACTAGGCCCAGTTTGTTTGAGTTTTCGCTCGCTTATGCACGGTTTTTAGAGCTGTCCAGATCACCACACCAAGCTGTACACTCTCAAATCTCAACCGCCATGTACCCCTAAAATATCAGCAGCTCCTGTGGCTGCGCTTTCTATAAAATACATACATTATACATGGGGGTTACGTGAACCAAATCACAGATACACTGACCAGCACAACGAATTGCAGGTTTCTATAGTTACCAGGAACTCCACGAGTGTGAAGACAACAGGAACTCCAACAGGAGTCCAACTGTGCCCTTGTTTTTGGAGGTGCACGGCTGTGGAACAACCTTCCCGGATTTCCTCCATCTTGCATTCCGGCAGGTGCTTTCTGTGTTTCCCTTGCCACCCTGCATTTTCAGGTCAATGTTCTGCAGGGTAATGCCTTGGCATGGCACATTGTTGCTGCAGCTCATCTTGATGGCATCCTTGGTAACAGTTGTCCCTCTGATGTTCTTGAAGACAACGTTGCTGATCTGCACTGCTGACCTTTGTTCCCTGCATGGCTTTGCCGTGTCGCAGTAGTTCTGGTCGATGATGATCGGGTTCTTGACATTATCAACGAGACTAGTTTCTCATCATGTGCTCTACTTTGGCTCTCTCATTTTGCTGAAACCACCAAGAAACGTTACTTGCGTTGGTTTTGGCCTTAGCGGCTTAGCCCTTAGCTGGTTACTATAGTCCCATGTGATTATTCTTCAGCAAAGCTGCATGCTTCCCTGTCAGTTTTAGTGTCATTTATATTCTTTGCCAGAAGCTTGCTAATGGAGGCAACCCTTGTTCAGTTGTTCTGAAAGTTCTGTAACCAAAGTACATGTGTGCTGACGTACACGTGCCAACTGCAGGGTGGAAAGATGCAAATTTGAGAAATTTTGTCACGAGGAACCAGCAGGAGGCTCAGATTCAGATTCAGTCACATTAATCATTTTATCCCCCGGCGCCATACCTGAAGCAAGAATCTACGGGTTTCCTTCTGCCCGCAAGCATGGCCGCATACATGCACACTCCAAGCCAGCCTAACTCTGTCGTGTGTGTGATTCTTCAACGGCAACGCAACCCCAGTCCACAGATAGAATAGAAACTAGTTCGTCCCGCCCGCGCATCACAATCCCAACACCAAGCTGAGCAACTGCGCTGTCTCTAGTCCCCTGCGATCAGAGTTTAAGTTCAAGCTGCACCATTGCCTTCAACTTCAGTTCAGAGTCCGGGCTGCTGCCTGTCCATCGCGCTTAGCTCTGCCAATGGCATCCAGCAGGAGGCCGACGAAGCTTGTGTTCATGGCGCCCCTCCTCGCGCTGCTCTTCTTGTCCGGCGCTCTCGAGGCTGTAGTAGGCGCGAGCAACGACACCTCAGCTGACGGTGCGAGCTACACGTGCAGCTCTGGCAGCAGGTCCCTGGCGTCGCCGACGTCCCACCAGAGCGTGTTCAGCCTCGACCGCTACGGCGCCCGTGGCGACGGCAGGCACGACGACACGCGCGCGCTCGCCAGGGCGTGGAAGGCGGCGTGCGCCTCGCCGCGGCCAGCCGTCGTGCTCGTCCCCAACGGAAGACGCTACCTTCTCAAGCTCGTCACCCTCCGCGGCCCGTGCAGGTCCAGCGTCGCGGTCACCGTCAAGGGCACGCTGGTGGCGTCGCCGAACAGGGCGGACTGGAGCGACAAGGACAGGAGGCATTGGATCGTGTTCCGAAGCGTCAACAAGCTCACTCTAAACGGCGGTGGCGCCATCGACGGCAACGGACACAAGTGGTGGCCGCACTCGTGCAAGATCAACAAGGCTCTGGTAAGTGTGGCGCCCATGCTCCGGTTCATTTCAGTAATTTTTTGACGGGGGGCGCGTGTGTGTTTGTGAAAAAAAAAATGTCCTGACCTGACCGAGCTGAATTGGCTTGTATTTTCTTCAGCCTTGCAAGGAGGCTCCAACAGCTTTGTCATTCCACTACTGCACCAATCTGAGGGTGGACAGTCTGAAAATTGTGAACAGCCAACAGATCCACATGTCGATCGAGGATTGCGCCAACGTGCAACTGGCAAGGTTGTCCATCACAGCACCTGGCACGAGTCCTAACACTGACGGCATCCACATCACTCGGAGCGAAGATGTGCGGGTAACAAACTGCAAGATCAAGACTGGTAAGTAGAATGTTCAGAATTCTTCGCATCATGTATGCCACTATGTCTTCAAACTTTCACTAAACTTAGATTTTTTTTTCTTGTTATATAAATTTCGCAGGGGATGATTGCATATCAATTGAGGACGGGACTCATAGCCTTCATGTCTCCAAAGTTGTTTGTGGTCCGGGGCACGGGATCAGCATCGGAAGCTTAGGAGATGACAACTCACGAGCCAAAGTCTCCGGCATTACCATAGATTCAGTGCAACTATATGGCACGACCAATGGAGCACGGATCAAGACATATCAGGGGGGAAGTGGATACGCCAAGGACATCACATTCCAAAACATGATCATGTACAATGTCAAGAACCCGATCATCATCGACCAGAACTACTGCGACACGGCAAAGCCATGCAGGGAACAAAGGTCAGCAGTGCAGATCAGCAACGTTGTCTTCAAGAACATCAGAGGGACAACTGTTACCAAGGATGCCATCAAGATGAGCTGCAGCAACAATGTGCCATGCCAAGGCATTACCCTGCAGAACATTGACCTGAAAATGCAGGGTGGCAAGGGAAACACAGAAAGCACCTGCCGGAATGCAAGATGGAGGAAATCGGGAAGGTTGTTCCACAGCCGTGCACCTCCAAAAACAAGGGCACAGTTGGACTCCTGTTGGAGTTCCTGTTGTCTTCACACTCGTGGAGTTCCTGGTAACTATAGAAACCTGCAATTCGTTGTGCTGGTCAGTGTATCTGTGATTTGGTTCACGTAACCCCCATGTATAATGTATGTATTTTATAGAAAGCGCAGCCACAGGAGCTGCTGATATTTTAGGGGTACATGGCGGTTGAGATTTGAGAGTGTACAGCTTGGTGTGGTGATCTGGACAGCTCTAAAAACCGTGCATAAGCGAGCGAAAACTCAAACAAACTGGGCCTAGTGCCCTAGTTCCACACCCGTTGGAGCCGAAAAAAAGAAGAAAGAAAACGCCCTTCCGGTAACAACCTCACTAGCGGTGGTAGACCGAAAATCACCTGCGACATAGAAATTGTGGACAAACAATGTTTCGAGACTTTTGATGCCACAAGAAAATGGTCATCCTCACGTAGGCCAAGATCGAACTTTGGTTCATCACGAAAAAAAAAGTGTAAAAAAGAGAAACTCGACGAACCTACTAGTAGTTCGCTGGCAGTCTGAAACGCAGAGACAAAGACGGAAGAAAATGAGGTCCTTGTCCTTCACTCCTTCCTGTACACAATGCGTGCAACGGAGCTTTGACCAATCGCGTTGCTCGCGTGTCAGCATGTGCATCCACTAGCTAGCATACAAGTGTCACCGTTCTCACAGCTTGCACCGGAGGCCAAAGCTGCGCAGCAGCTTGCTCAGGCATCTCTTGGCCCGCGACTCGCGGCGCATGGGCCCGCCGTTCCCGCGCGTCTCTGCCACGCCGCCGCCGCCGGAGAAGATCGCCCGGAGGCGACCGAAGTGCGTGCTTCTCCCCTCGTACGCCACCGCATCCGGGTTCTCCTGAAACCGCCGCGGAAATCAAGGTCATTAGGAGAAGATCGATCATCCGGGTGATACGTGCGTGCGATCAACTCAACAGCAGGCAGCCAGCGGTCCGCACGAACCAGCACGTAGCGCTTCCACTCGGCCTCCTTGGCAACGACGACCCGGCGGCGCGCGTCGTACGTGAACCGGGGGTGGTCCTTGATCCGGCTGACGGCGTCGAACTCGCGCCGGAGCTCGGCCAGCCGTCGCTGCAGCTCCTCGACGGGGAACGCGGACCCCGTGGCCGCGTTGAGCTCGGCGCGGATGGCCGACCAGTCGTCCGCGGTGAGGTCGCCCACGCCGCCGCCGCGCGTGCGTCGCAGCAGCAGCAGGTCCAGGAGCTTGGCGTCGTGCTGGGCCGTCCACACGTCCACGTGCAGGCGCGACAGGATCTTGCGGAGCGACCGCCGCGACACCGGCGGCCTGGTGGTCTTGACGACGGCCTCCTCGCCGCCGTCGCCTGTCGCGGACTCGTGGCCGTGATCGTCGCCGTCTTCGAAGCGCATCGTCATCTGCTGGTCAATCATCAGTAGTTGGCTCACGGTCGTGACTGGCTGCTCTGGCCGCGTTTGCACGTTTCGCATCTCCTGCCTTCCATGTCGATGGAATGGTCAGTTGGTGACGCAAGCGTGTGTGTACCGAAACTAATGGACGGTAAGTCTGAGAGCAGCGAGCACGTACTGTGACTGTGAGGCGTCGTCGGCGCGGAGGCGGAGGCTGAGGAAGACGACGGAGCCGTGGCGCACGCCGTAGTGTGCGATGGGGAGGCCGTCGTCGTCGAGGTGTCGGCCGGCGAAGAAGAGCCGCTGGGCGCCGGCGGCGACGCCCTCCCGGGCCATGACCATGGCCTTGAGCTGCGCCACCGTGGCGGCGCCGTCGACGTCCAGCGCCACCCGGTCCCCGCGGAGCGTCCGCACCATGATCCTCATCGTCGTCGTCGCCACAGGAGGAGCCGGCCCGCCGCTCGACTCGCGATGGCTACTGGCTGGAGCTCTGTCGTCGGCGCACGGCGTGGCAGGTGTCGTTCTCATCTCATGTCATGCGGACGACCGGCCGGCCGGGGAGGGAATCTAGGGGACGGGAGGAAGGAGAGGATCGGGGAGAAAAATAATGGGGACAGATGGGAGATTCGGAGGTCGATGGGATGGGACGCGCATGCACGAGCACGAAAGGTGTTTGGCTGGCACAGCGGGCACAGGCAGGCATGCATGATGCTTGCGCGGGAATAAAGCTAGCTGTTGGATGAGGCGGCGACGTGAAGAAACGAATGTTCTTCCGCCGTCCGCGGTCCGCTGCAGCGCCGCCGAGCCGCCGACTCGACTCGGTATATCTGTACTTTGCAAGTTTGCAGGCTTGCAGCCACAAGGAAAGGAAGGCTGGTGCACAAAAGTCCTTTTTTTCGTTGGATTGGATGGTCCCGTTCCATTTCCGTCCCAAGACCTCGACTCAACGTTGTCCAGGCTGTTTGGTTGCTGCCTTTGTGGCACGTTCCAAGACGTTCCTTCGATTTGGGACGTCCCAAGACCTCGACTCACGTGCACGGTCAGACGTTGCCTTGGAAGGAATAGCCCTCGTGGCCGACTGACCGACTGAAGACCCATTTGAAACGCAAAAAGTTTTACCGAAATAATGTATTTTTTTAGAAGTCAGTTTCTCTGTTTGTTTGAGCTTATCAGCCAGAATCAGCCATATTTTTCAGCCACGGAACAGTGTTTTTCTCTCAGAACAAATCAGCCGCAGCCGCAATAAATCCCGCCGAACAAACTGGAACGTGTAAAAATTTTGCAAACAGAACAGGATGTACCTGCCTCCTGAGCAAACAGGGCCATGAAACGGGCCCATGCTGCCGCAGTCGGTGGTCGGTGCTGCAAGATCTGGGCCGGCCCATGTAAATCTCCATGGGATCTTATCCTCCCCGCTCCACTATCCCCCTCCCGGCTTCCCCAGCGTATCGCCGCCCTAAGCCAGGTGCCACATCTTCGTCGAGCCCGTCGCCGGCGACGAACAGCCAACAGGTACGGCCCCCTTCCTGGCCCCCTCCTGTTCCCTTCCTGCCGTGCGAAGCACCAAAACCCTAACCTAAGCGCTCTTGTGCTCGCACCCTGCGCGCGCAGGGAAGGGGAGGAGGAGGAGGAGGATGGGCGAGTTCGACGACTACTGGGCGCGGGCGTACAGGGGCGACGCCGCGGTCCCGCACTCCGACCCGCAGCGGCTCGTCTCCACCTGGACCGGCGCCTTTGCCCTCGGCGCGGCCGCATGCGTCCACCACCACGCCTCCGCGCTCGCCTCCCACCTCAAGTCCCTACCGGCCACGTGAGCCCCCCCGACCCCCGTATCGTCTCTCGGGGTCTCTGTTGGTCTGATGCTCGCGTTTAGGTTTTGTACCAGACCATGTTTGTACCAGGGATTGCAATTCGTTGATAGATAACATATGCTTGGGCCTAGTCTTCATGTGTGTGCGATTTTATGTGTGTTTGTACCAATTCGTTGATAGATAGCAGGGATTACTGAATATTGAGTGCCGTGTAGCCTCTTAAAAAAATGATCTCAAAGTTTAGTTTTTAGCTTGCGCCTTTATTAATGCACCTGAAGCAAAAATAAATTACATAGTACAATTGGATGCCAGTCAGCATGTTGATTTAAAAACCACAAGGTCAGTCATCAAAACCACCCAGAACTGCTCTTACTATAGCTTAACTCGATCAGTGTCGGCTTGAATTGATGAAGAGTGGGACTTCAAACACTTTCTATATTTGCCACTACTTGAACCATATAAGATATCCAAATATTTGTATCATAAGGTTTGTGGTACTGTTCACTCATCTATATAATAATATATAAATGTTTTCTACAGTGCAGAGACGTTTAGAGAGCTTGCATACTGACACCCCAATATGTCGAACACCCATACTCCTCCTAATTGACTTTTATTGTTTAAAATGAAATTCATAGTATTAGTAGATTAACCAATATAGGACTGCCATATGAATTGTTGTCTTTAAATCGGAGAATTACCCAAAAAAAAAAGGTTCTCATAATTTCTGTAAATTATTTTCACTGGTAACCAATTTATAAAACTTGCATGGTTTTTGTAGCCTACCTATAGGTGCATTAATAAAGGCGCAAGCTAAAAACTAAACTTTGAGATCATTTTTTTAAGAGGCTACACGGCACTCAATATTCAGTAATCCCTGCTATCTATCAACGAATTGGTACAAACACACATAAAATCGCACACACATGAAGACTAGGCCCAAGCATATGTTATCTATCAACGAATTGCAATCCCTGGTACAAACACACATAAAATCGCACACACATGAAGACTAGGCCCAAGCATATGTTATCTATCAACGAATTGCAATCCCTGGTACAAACATGGTCTGGTACAAAACCTAAACGCGAGCATCAGACCAACAGAGACCCCGAGAGACGATACGGGGGTCGGGGGGGCTCACGTGGCCGGTAGGGACTTGAGGTGGGAGGCGAGCGCGGAGGCGTGGTGGTGGACGCATGCGGCCGCGCCGAGGGCAAAGGCGCCGGTCCAGGTGGAGACGAGCCGCTGCGGGTCGGAGTGCGGGACCGCGGCGTCGCCCCTGTACGCCCGCGCCCAGTAGTCGTCGAACTCGCCCATCCTCCTCCTCCTCCTCCCCTTCCCTGCGCGCGCAGGGTGCGAGCACAAGAGCGCTTAGGTTAGGGTTTTGGTGCTTCGCACGGCAGGAAGGGAACAGGAGGGGGCCAGGAAGGGGGCCGTACCTGTTGGCTGTTCGTCGCCGGCGACGGGCTCGACGAAGATGTGGCACCTGGCTTAGGGCGGCGATACGCTGGGGAAGCCGGGAGGGGGATAGTGGAGCGGGGAGGATAAGATCCCATGGAGATTTACATGGGCCGGCCCAGATCTTGCAGCACCGACCACCGACTGCGGCAGCATGGGCCCGTTTCATGGCCCTGTTTGCTCAGGAGGCAGGTACATCCTGTTCTGTTTGCAAAATTTTTACACGTTCCAGTTTGTTCGGCGGGATTTATTGCGGCTGCGGCTGATTTGTTCTGAGAGAAAAACACTGTTCCGTGGCTGAAAAATATGGCTGATTCTGGCTGATAAGCTCAAACAAACAGAGAAACTGACTTCTAAAAAAATACATTATTTCGGTAAAACTTTTTGCGTTTCAAATGGGTCTTCAGTCGGTCAGTCGGCCACGAGGGGCTATTCCTTCCAAGGCAACGTCTGACCGTGCACGTGAGTCGAGGTCTTGGGACGTCCCAAATCGAAGGAACGTCTTGGAACGTGCCACAAAGGCAGCAACCAAACAGCCTGGACAACGTTGAGTCGAGGTCTTGGGACGGAAATGGAACGGGACCATCCAATCCAACGAAAAAAAGGACTTTTGTGCACCAGCCTTCCTTTCCTTGTGGCTGCAAGCCTGCAAACTTGCAAAGTACAGATATACCGT